>JASANF010000764.1:0-10813 GCA_030248245.1 Trissonchulus sp. WLG1_4
AATCCGTGGCCAAAATTTTGTCTACTATGGAGCTGTCTCATTTTATAAAATGCCGTCTCATTTCATCAAACGGCGGCATACCTTTTGTGTGCAAGGTGACCAAAATTAGTGTTAACAATAGAGGTAAACAATGAACAGTTTAGTTTGGTAAAGTTTATCCCTGCCGACAGTAAAGTAGAAAGAAACTAAACTAAAAATTAAAGTATCGACAGTCGACACCCCCATTTATAAATTATAATAACTTACACTTTGGACGCTGAACTCTGTTGAGCTATGGTTGACACGAAGGTAAGGGATTAATATTTTATAAAATGAGACCCTATTTTATAACATGAGACATTTTATAAAATGAGACGGTCTGGTTTTGGAGAGGCAATTATTTTGGCTCTTATGAGACCCAACTAAATTTGACGCTATAGTAAAGCCACGTGAATACTTTGTAATTATGCTTGGCCGTATCCCGTCGCTGAACAATTACAAAAAGACGTAACCAAATGAGCCAATTTCTTGCGCATAGAAAACTAATGTCAGTTACAATTTGAACACTAAGGGTGGATTTCACAAAGGTGGTTTTACTAAACCATGGTTTTACGTACGTTTTTATATGATTTGCACATAATTTCATTACGCAATATCACCTGATTCGTTACGAATTACGTAGATTTTCTTAAATCATGGTTTTAGCACAGTTAAAATTTGAAACTTGCAGCACAGCAGGTCTATGTTTTGCTGAAATTTCAGCTGAGCTAAAACCATAGTTTTAGAAAATCTACGAAATTCGTAACGAATCAGGCTATATTTCATAATAAAATTATGTGCAAATCATATAAAAAGTACGTAAAACCATGGTTTAGTAAAACCATCTTTGTGAAATCCACCCTAAATGTTAGACGAAACGATTCTGTCCATGCCGTGCAATAGCATGTTTTTAAGGACTAGTATGAGCAGGACTCAAGGTGGCGCTCCGAATAACTTCCAGGCGCCTGTTGCACCAAATTACAAACTTTACAATTGTAACAAGTGTGAAATTTTACAAATGTTACAAATGTAGCCTTTGTAAATTCAAATGGATTTTACAAGTGTTACAATCGTTACAAATTTCTCAATTGTGAAATTTGTTAAAAAACTTTCACAATTGTAAAATTGAAAATTACAATTGTTACAATTGTGAAAAAATTTCGTTATTTTTCCATTTTATTTCAAAATAAGTTTTTATTTGCACAAAGTAACAATTAGTAGTTTTGAGCGGGAATAGTCTTGAGCGTCTACGATATGTAATGTGCGTGAGAAACGGAAAGCAGCTGTTTCTTGGCGAAGGTGACGTAATATGTTTCCGTATTGTAATTGGGCATTTCCATCGACCGTGTTGCTGCAGGAGGGGCTCGGGTATTCCTTGGTTCGCCGCTGCCGTTGCCGCTCCACAGCGTAGTGACTGAAGAGTTATGTCTTGTGGTAGGCCAGTCTCCTTGAGGGCCCGCTTCAGTTCTTGGTTAGCCCGTCCGTAGGTCATCGGCCTAGAAATACAGGTATGACCTCTTGCGGAAGGGAAGAGGGGCATTTTTTCGTCTCCGCCGCAGTTTTTGCGGATTGGTTGGTATTTCTTGAGTAAGTTTTTTGCTGCTATTGGGTTGTCTGACAGTGGATTGGCTATGAAGACGGAGGCTCCAAGGCCGCTCTGGTCGGTTTTGCTTTTTTGTATTAGTATTTCTATCGAGTCTTCATGTTCCTTCATGTCCTTCGGGACCAGTTGAAGGGCCTCAGCTGGTCGCAAAGCCGCGTATAAAGTGAGGCTCAGTAAGGTGGCGAGCCTCAAATTTTTGAAATCTGGCTTCCTTAGCATTGTTTTTACAATTTGTTCCAGCTGGGCTTTTTTGAGCGGCTGTGTTGCCTTTGGTAGTCTAGAGCTTATCCTTAGGGTGGCCGAGAAGGCTAGTTGCGTTTGTGAGTCTCTTGTTGGGTTGTTTGAGGTTTGCTAATTTGTGTGCCCATGATATGCAACTCCAAGCAGTTTTTATGGATGACTGCGACAGTTTTTGGTTTGATAGGTACTTCATGTAGCGGGTTACTGAGGTTGACTTGCTGGGTAGCCATTCGAGTCTGTGTTTTTGGGCCCAATAGGCGAACTTTTTTAGGGCATTCCTGTACTGATTGGCAGTTGATGGTGCTGTGGACTGGAGGAGGAAGTGTACTATATCTTGTTTCGTTTTTCTGCATTTTGGGTGGCAAGGACGTCATCATGACTGCTTCCAGTTCTACACGGATAAAGTTGAGACTTTTAGTGTTTTTTTGGGTGGGCGAGCGGGTTTTCAGCCAGCCAAAAGTCGTAGACGATCAAAAACTTGTGCGGCAATTGTTACTTTTCAGTCTTTATATACTGTAAGTTCCGTATGCAAATTAACTGGCATTGCACTGTATGCAAATTAGCTTGCACTGTACAGACTACTGATGACGCCTATTATGCAAATTAGGTTCCATAAATTAACTATGTGTTATTTTTCCATTTTATTTCAAAATAACAAAAGTTTTTATTTGCACAAAGTAACAATTAACAGTGCAATTCAAAGAGCAATTGGGGGGGTTATACATTTTCTTGGCATTTCCGATTCGAGGTCGTTTCTGAAGTCGAATAGGTGGGACACGAGCGGCGAGCAAAGGAGGGGGCTTAGGGGTCCAGCCGATCCGGTTCCTGCAAGAATTAAGGGGTATTTTAGGTTAAAAGTTGCGGTTGATAACCAGCATTTGGCTGATTGTTTCCGTTCCTGAAGCAAAACGGGCGAAAAGATAGCTGAAGGCCAGAGGGGGGTAATGATAGCGCCCTTTGCCCTGGACAGTTTTAGATGTGTCAGCGTTCGAATAACTAGGCCTAGGGGTGGTACTAGCCAGTTCGTTTCATTTTTCCAGCTGACGGAAAAAGCATCTGTTGCTTCAGATTTTGGGTACCAGATTTTTGAATTGAACCTTGTTAATTTGGCGTTACTAGGGTTTGCGAAACGGTCAATTGTAAAGGGCCCCCAATTTTGGTGTAAGGTTTCGAATACCCAATTTTCTACTTCCCAATCGTCCGCATCCCTGGATGTTTACTCAGAAAGTCAGCTGCAGAATTTTTATCTCGCGGTAACCATTCGAGTTCGAGTCGAATCGAGTGCTCCAAGCATAGGTTAAACATGCGGGTCGCTATAGCTTGAAGGTGGGGTTTCATGCTACCTTTGCTTGCTATTATGTATGCTGCGGCATTGTCTGTATATACTTTAACTATTTTACCCTCCAGGTCACCCTTGAAGCTAGTTAGGGCCAGTTCTATTGCTCTTAGTTCTTGAAAAGTTGAGGAGGTGTTTCTCTCCCCTTTGCACCACGTTATCGTGTCCGTTTTTGTTTTCTTGAAGTTATCTAGTATTGCTGCTCCTGCGAACGCGCTTGCATCTGTGGCTATTATAATTTTTGGGAGGGAGTGCTCTAGAAATTTTGTTTTGACCAGTTTTTTAGATTTTTGCTCCAGAAACAGAGTTCTCTGAGGGCTTCCTCTTCTATCAGCATTTGTGAGTCCCAACTACTCGCACGGGCTATTTGCCCGTGTAGGTTTCGTGTCATCAGCTGGGCCGCATTGCCCAGGCTCAGGCTAAGCACAATCAGGTTGCCAGTAATTTTTGCTAGCTGTCTGGCTGTTACTGTGTCTGCTGCGGCTGCAGCAGATATATGCGTGAGACACTTTTCGACTTATTCGTTTGGTGGAAAAACGACAAAATTTTTCAGGTCAATAAAGAAGGCAAGGAATTTGAGGTTTTGGGGTGGTTCCCATTCGCACTTTTCATTTTCAAGAAATCCCAGGTTTTTCAGGTCAGAGCGACATACTTTTGCACTGCTTTCTACTAGTTTTTTGTTGCTACCTGTTATGAATCATCTATGTAAATCAAACATTTAATACCCAATTTTCTCCATTGGGTGAGCACTGGTCTGAGCAGTTTCGTGAATAAAAAAGGTCCAAGGGACAACCCAAAGGGTAACACCTTGTAGACGAAGAACTTTTCTTTTCCTCCCATTTTCCAGCTAAAACTAGGTAGGTTTGAAATTCTTTTTTCACATCTAAGTGATAGTATCCGGACTTAATATCGAACGATGCCATGTATCCGTTTTTTTCCACTAGCGCTAGTGCTGTTTTTTTTGGCGGTCTGAGGAAGGAGTTTACACATCTTAGGTCGAGAATACGGCGCAGTTTTTTGCTAGAGAGACGAACTGAGAGGGGGCTCACTACCTGTGGCCATAAACTTGTTTCACGAAACCTTCCTGTACAAAGTTTTCAACCGTTTTTTCAACGAAATCGGCGTAGTTTAGCGCAGACTTGTTTTTTTGGTTTTGGCCAGGCCTCAGAAGGGATCGAGAATCCGTTTTTGACCATGTCAAGCACAAAGCCGTCGTCAGTTATTTTTCGCCAGGCGACCAGGTTTCGCGATAGATTGCCCTTTATTTTTACATTTAGGGGGAGGGGTATTCTATCTGTCTGACCTTTGATGAGGCTATTGGGCTCCACCCTTGTGCGCTTTTGTTCCACTGGTCCCAGCTCCATCCTGGATTTGAAACGGACACTCAGCCGCCCAATGGCCAAACCTGAAGCAGCTGCAGCACTGGCTTGCTCCGCGGGGCCAGGCAGGGGGGCCGGACTGGAAATGCCGGCGAAGAGTGGTCTGGGGTACCCAGTTGGGGGGTGGATGGGTCTTGGTCCGTAGCGCGCCCGGTAGGGTTGGAATCGGGTTTCGCTGGCTGTCTTCTGAAAATCACTCTTCGCCTTCTCGATTGCTTTTTGGATTCGTTCTGTAAACAGCACAAGAGCAGGTTGAAATTGAGTTGGGTGACTATTTCAGCGGGGTGAAAGAATATAACCAGTTACTGCTTCCTGACCAGTGTTAGAAAATTGAAGTTAGAGCTAAGTGGAAGAAAAAGTCGTTCAGAGAGAACGGGTCATGCCTCGTTTTTTTTACTGATTTCTTAGTTTTATGTGCGAATCTTAGTTATATATGCAAATTGCGTAGGGGTTATTCTTACTGCTGTCTGAGGCATTGACGGGTTCACGGATTATAGCTGAAGTTCACGAATTCAGTTTACAGGTTTCTTACGTGAATTGGATTCCGGGCAGTGCGTAATTTTCAGCCAGCCAAAAGTCGTAGACGATCAAAAACTTGTGCGGCAATTGTTACTTTTCAGGGTTTATATACAATTACAAACGTTACCTAGAACGTTACAAATTTGTAAGACTTGTAAATTGGTGCAACAAAATTACCAGATTTGGCTAGGGCGCGAAGCGCCTGAAGACAAGTCTAAATTCTATGTGCAATCTAAGCTAGAATTGAATACGCTAGTCTCGTTGGTGGTCACAATTCAAATATGCAATTTATGTCCGTAGTACGTACTATATAAGTGAGCGTGCGTGTACCGAGTCGCCTGAGTTTGTGTTTCATAGGAACGGAAAGTGCTACAGTCAGAAACGTCAAAAAGCAAAATTCACTCCACTCCACGGTTTTATTGATCAGTAACAAAAAGAACAAACAATAACAAATTTCAGATCTCCAATAAGTTGCGAGTGCTTGCGGAACTACGTGGATTTTGGTTTTTGCGCTTGGATTTAGTTTTGTGTAACAAATTTGCAGTTGTGCAAAATGTTTCTGTACAATCTAGCTTTTCTACTTCTGCTCATTTTAAAATTTGTGCAAAAATTGGTCCTTTTTTTTTCTTCAATTGAGCCTTCTGAGAAATATCGGCGTTGTTTTAAATTAGCAGACATAGCATCTATTGACTTATTTTTAATGACTATAAACTGGCATTTGTTTTTTTGATGACTGCTCGAACGTGAACCAAATGTGGAAAAAAAATCTTGTCGATTATTAGTCATTGTGTTGAATTGTTTGTGCCGTTACGAACTGTACCAATTCGTGGTGTAAACCAAAGCTGGTCACGTGATACCATAAAGGCTCATGCACACGAACGTCTAAGGACAGCCCTTGTCACCCATGATTTTTCTTAAATTTTTTCCTGTATACAACGTATTTTTCAGGTTTGTTAGTGTCCATGGGTCAATTTTTGGCGCTTTTTTCATCTAAATAAGTTAAAAGTTCGAAATAATATCAATTTTGCCGAAAAATCTGCTTTGTCAAAAATTCTATGTAAAAAGGCAGATAGCAATTTTTTCCGCAAAAATACGAGTATTTAGTAGAAACGATAACGCTAACATAACAAACTCTGACTCCCTGAACACGATGAATGTAAAATTATTACAATCGACCAAGTATTTACGAAGTTATAGTCATTTCAAGTTGGGTGACAAGGGCTGTCCTTAGACGTTCGTCTCATGCACAACAGCTTAGGTTGCACCGTCTGTATAAGAAATATCCCAGTGATCATTCTCATCGTATGTGGTTAACTGCCGCTAAAGAAAGTAGAAAATTAAAAAGGGCCGATATCTATCGACAAGAAGAAAATGTTTTAAAATCTAAGTCCATTAAAACTTTTTGGAAATTCGTTACAAGACGTTTTGTTTTTCAACCAGAAATTCCAAATTTGATTCAACCTGACGGAGCGGTCTTAATTTCTCCAAGTGAAAAATCACATGCTTTTTTATCTTATTTTGATTCAGTTTTTGCTACTGATAATGATGTTTCAATTAATGTTCAAACTGCTACATTACTCTATAATATGGTGAAGCCTATTTCTGACGAATCTACTGTTCTTCGTCATTTATCTGTTGTAGCTGAAAAATATAGTTGTGGTGTTGACGGGTTACCCCAAAGTTTCATCAAAAAATTACGTTTTGCGCTCGCCCTTCCGTTATCTAAAATTTTTTCTGTCAGTTTTGAATCTGGAGCTGTACCTGATCAATGGAAAAATAGTAAAGTTGTACTGATTCACAAAAAGAGTTCTACTAATATTGTCAGCAACTACAGACCAATTTATTTATTATGTAGCTGCAGCAAAATAATAGAGTCAATTGTACGTGAATCTTTGATAAATCATTTGACCGTAAACAATCTTGTTAGTATAAATCAACATGGGTTTTTAAAAAATCGATCAACTGTTTCCCAATTATCCTTTTTGAATGAAATAACTATTTCTCTTGATAATCACGATTTTGTGGATATTGCTTTTCTTGACATCGCTAAAGTTTTTGATACAGTTCTGCACAGTAAATTAATACAAAAACTGCAATCTTCAGGCGTTCATGAAGCTGTAGTAGTTTGGTTAAAAAATTACTTGCAGTTTCGTAAACAAACTGTATTTATCGATTCAGTTTTTTCGACCGTTTCTAATATCACTTCTGGAATGCCACAGGGGAGCCTTTTGGGGCCTGTATTGTTTTTAATTTATATCAATGACATGGAAAATGTTGTTTCTAATTCTAAAATGAAACTTTATGCAGATGACGCAAAAGTCTATTGTGCATATAAGAATTCTTTAAGTAATAGATTACAAGATGATCTAAACAATATATCAGATTGGGCTACTCGCATGCGCATGCGCATGCGCATGAAACACAAGGCCTTTTTCTGACAAATCAGCGAGAAAATTATAAAACAGTTCTACAGAAAGATGAAGTGGATCAATTTGTTTTCTATTACACCAGGTAGACCATGCTGAGAAGGCGGAATCGTACTGCTTAAGGGTACCCCCGGCCCAGCTGGCCATGTAAAGCTTGGCAGCTGACTCCGAAAATCCTCTCTCAAGGAGAATTTGCTTGATACTAGCAAGAGTACATAATAGCTATTGTATATATTAATATTTTTTGCCTATTTATAAGGTGCAAAACATTAACTAACTGAGCGTATGAGTAACCTGTATTTTAGGATATGCTGAAGCGGTTGAGGCGAGGTGGAGAGCAGCAGGTTACGCCTGCTAATGAAGAAGTGGAAACGCAAGCGTCCGAATCGGAACAGCATGAGGTTAGAATTTTGCAATAGGTTCGACTTGGACAAATTCATTTTAATAGTTTATAATACTCTATGCACTGATAACCTCCTTAAAAAACTAGTGTTTGGCTGATTATCGGTATCGGTATCAGTATCGGCCGATAATAGGCATATCGGTATCAGTATCGGTATTTTAAAATTTTAAAAATACCGATACCGGTAGTTTTTTCTCCTGGGGCATCTCGGCTCACCTGCTTGAAATTTGAGCGTTGTCTTAGTTTTTTTTACATTCAACTTTTTTTAATCAATCACCAGCACTAACGAGTAATATCAAATAAACAGCATGGGAAAATTTCCGCTCTTATTTCTTCACAAATATTTCAGAAACGATTGTATTTGGTAGGTAGGTATATAGGTCAATGTTTGTCTGTGTGTCTGTTAAGTAACTTGTCGTAGACAATATAACCAGCACTGCTAGCACACGTTAGGATTAGGAAGCCACATAAGTCCATAGTGAAGCGTCAACTATGCGTGCCACGTCAAACGTGTCAGTAGTCAGTACCTTACGCACTACCTATTCTACAAACTTTGACCATAAGATTCTCTGTGGCCCGTGCGTGCACTATGCCGTGATTTTGTTGCGTAAATATATATAAGTACTTTTTTTACTCAAAAATGTAACAGCAGCACAATTTTGGATACCCCTTCTTCACAAACTTGCTTGGATTCCCTACCCCTACCCAACTTTCTAATGCAAAGCGCCAAACTGATGCAATCTTTACTTTGCTGACGCCAAAATGTTGCGATTTTTTACCACTGTTTCAAGTTTATGGTCCAAATTTTTATTCTGGACTTGCCATTTTTCATCAATAAAAGTATGAAAATAGAAAGGGGACCCGCGGATAGAGATTTATTCTTAGTCGGTTCCACCCTTGGGTGTGTTGCTCATCTCAGTTCATCTTCCGCCGTGAAGCGGCTCAAGCGCCACTTCGAAAATAACTACATTTTGAGGAGGGAGGCGGGGGCGCAACCAAGCATAGCATAGTGCCTCACAGGATCCTTCGTTACTTTTCCCACATAATTGCGATATATATACCCATTTACCTTCCATAGAGATTTTCTGCTGTGCTCACAAGAGCAGTGCGGCCCTCATCTATTGCTCAAGCAGCAGCAAGGGAGGGAAAAGAAGTTTTCCGACGGATAAAGTATTGGGGTAAGTCCATAATAATTTAGACGGTTGGCAATTTTGGGCTAGTTTTTTATAATAATGTTTTTATTACGTTTCAGGGCTTTTTGTGTCCAGTCTGCATGCAACCTCTGAGCTCACCGGAAGCTTTGCAGGAGCATTATGCCAGCCAACATATTAGCGACGATGCCAACAATTTGGTGGCTCAACAACCGCTTAATAACGCTATACAGGTTTTTAGGATTTTCTGATTATATGTGCATCTGAGTTCTGACTGAATAGATAGATAGGTGCCGGTGAAGTGGCCATTAGAAGCTCAAGGGAGGCGAGCTGTAGCTACAGTTATGGCGTTTAGTCCTTTTATCAGCATATTATATATATATATATATATATATATATATATATATATATATATATATATATATATATATATATATATATATATATATATATATATATATATATATATATATATATATATTATATTATTCAGTATGCGCATTTTTAATGCAAAAAATTGGTACATCTGAATGTCTGTATGCGCACTGTCTACAAGTCTGCAGTTACTCAAGTTTTCTGATCTTGCTGTAGGGTGCTGTCGCCGATGAACCCGAAATGGCTGGGCTGGTGAAGTCCACTCCGCCGTCCGTGGCCAATGACAGCCTTCTCTCCGATGACTCTGGCCTCTCTGGCTCCCCCGCCCACGTCGCGGACAACCCTGTGCCCAGTTTCACCTGTCCCCAGTGTATGACTGTCTGTGATACTGCGGAGGCCCTGCAAAATCACTTCCAAGCACTACATGAGTTATCTGAAAATCGGTATGAACGCAATTGATGCTTTTTCATGGGCCTTTTTGTATTATATTATAATTTAGATTAACCTTGATCATAAATTTCGAAAACTGGCTTGTTAACTTCGTTTCATTTCATCTGTCAGCCTAATAATTTCACAAAGCTGTTACGTTTCTATTGATTCGCAGGTCAACTTTAAACCTTCAGTATTTGACTGTCACGTTGTCCGTTGACGTACCATTAAGACTGTAGTGTCCCTGGCTGCGTATACAGTGCTGTTTCAGTGATGGAGATGTGTTGGCCATGCGACATGAATTGAATGATCTGAGAGCCTCTCTGAAAGTAAATAAATTTTTAGTGATTAATTTTCATTTAATTAATTCATTGATAACGGATAATACTAGCTACAATTTGGGCTGAATGCATCTGTATGGAGCGCTGTAATAAGGTGGCGCTCAGGTTAACTGCTTCAGCAAATATATACTGTGGGCTTTCGATCAGAACGTGAAAAAGATGTTTAAAATGAATAGGGTTTTTTGGTTTACAGTGTGCGTATTGCTCCAAAACATGATATATATATATATATATATATATATATATATATATATATATATATATATATATATATATATATATATGTTTAGGTAGGTACAGCAAAATATTTTTAATGATATGACCAAACGCATTGCACACACACACACACATACATGAAAAATTGCCTTAATGATACCTCTAGTTCTTCTAA
This sequence comes from Trissonchulus sp. WLG1_4, assembly GCA_030248245.1. Taxonomy (NCBI): domain Eukaryota; kingdom Metazoa; phylum Nematoda; class Enoplea; order Enoplida; family Ironidae; genus Trissonchulus; species Trissonchulus sp. WLG1_4. The sequence goes on from JASANF010000764.1 coordinate 10,612, forward strand.
ATTTTATATGTTATTAAACATGGCTCATGGTTCAAGTTAATGCAGCGTCGCAGGGATCACCTCTACGTTTGTTACAGGAAGAAAAATGGTACAGTGAAGAGCTAAAAAAGGAGTTGACGAAAATGCAGAATCATATAGAAGCTCTTAGCAACACCCCAACGGCTGATAGAGCACCTGAGGGGGTAGGTTGTGGTTTTTGCAC
>JASANF010000766.1:0-14605 GCA_030248245.1 Trissonchulus sp. WLG1_4
AAGGCTTAGCGGTTTCTGCGGAAGAGTCTCGCAAAAGGCACTTGATTACCTCCGTTGAAAAAGAAGGCATTGCAGTGCCTGCCAAAGCACAACAGTTGATTACTGATTCTGTGCCTGAATGGGAAGACAAACGACAGTTTAGTCAATCCTGGCTTCAATTTATGGACAGACATCAAAGCAATTTAATGAGCAGTTCCTGGTTTAAAGGAGCAAATGAAAGGCGTCAAGTTAGTTTCGAATATTTACCCGATAATGAAGAACCTAATAAGTCAAGATATAGATGCAAACTATGCTATAAATACTACGATCAATTCAAACTCTCAGCTAGATACAAAACGGCATTTTCTAGACAGGAAGGTTTACTGAAAAGAACTAAAAACGACAACAGAGATGAAATCAACAATCATCCAAAAACATCGGGCCATGTTGCCATAGAAGACTTATTGAAAAAACGAAGTAGCAAAAATATTGCAACGACAGCTTCCAATATTGAGCAAAACCTAGAAAAAGAAATCAACGAAGGATTGTACAAGGCAACGGCAAACATGTTTCGTAGTATTTATGCTGAGGCCATGTCAAATATACCGTTTAGTGATCACCCAAAAATTATAAGCCTCTTGAAGTCAAATGGGGCAGAAATGGGAATACACCATGCTGATCGAACGTCTGCAACAAGAATGACAATGATGATCAGTGAAATCATGCACTCAGATCTAATGAATCATTTAACAAAATCAACAATCGGACCGATTACGCTTATTCTCGATGGGTCCACAGACTTTAAAGGCACACATTACTTAATTACATATTTTCGAGCCTTGGAAAATGAGCGTCCAGTTGTTTACTTTTACAGACTAATAGAAGCTGGTATAGATGAAAGCGCAGATGGATATCTAAAACTACTTATTGATACGTTTTCAAATGAAATTCCTTATAAATTGTTTGACAGTTTAGCCCAAAGTCTAGTTGGGTTTGCATCAGATGGTGCAAGTGTCATGATCGGACATAGAGGAGGTTTAATACAAAAATTACGTGAACGTTTTGATAAGCCCATTTTCGGTATACACTGCATGGCGCATAGATTACAGTTAGCCACAGGTCGCGCCTGGAAAGACATTGCATATTTCAACTCTTTGGAAAGCTTTGTGAATAGCATATACAGTTTCTACAACTCAAGAAGCTACAAACGTAAGAGGCATATTATGAGTACGGCGGACACTCTAGAAAACACGTTTTATGAATTTAACTACATTTTTAAAGTACGGTGGATGGCATCAGAATATCAAGCCGTACTTAATGTGCAGCGATCCTGGCAAACTTTAACGACAGACATGCACCACTTAATTGCTGACCCGGATTCTAAACCGGATGTTATTGCCACTGCAAAAGGATTGCTAAAAAAATTGAAGGGCCGCAAATTTCTTTATCTGTTACATTTTTCCTTAGATTTATTGAATTCCTTGCAATCGTATTCAAGGGCGCTGCAAGGTCAGTCAGGAACTCTAATCGGTAAAGAACGACAAAAGCAAAGCTACATAACTGTTCTCGAACAAGCAAAAACAAACAACGGCCGGTTTTTAAGTGGATTTTTGTCCCAGTTAAAATGTGGAGCGGATAGAGAAACTGCTCACGAAGGATGTACACTTGAAGAATTAATTTCAAGTGATTTTGTTGAATATGAAGATTTTCGTCTTGACATTGATTTACCAACTTCACACGAGATGGATTTTCAAGGGGATCCCCTTGCGTCCCCACGCGTCCCCGAGGGGATCCCGTTGGGAACGCATGGGGACGCAAGTCCCCAAACGCACGTGACTTTATTTGATTGGCCACTGCATGTAGATCCCCTTGAAAAAACGCTTGGCGAGCGATAAGCAAAATTCCCCATGTTGACCCCCAAGGGGATCCCCTTGGGGACGCGTGGGGACTCCCACAGGAATTCCCATGGGGATCCCCCTGAGGAAGATCCCCTTAATAATCCCCCTCGTGTGAAACAGGCTTTACTATCTAACATCTAGGATAGGGGGCGACGGTACAGCCGCCCCCAAATTTTCTCCAAGTCAGGGTTTTTTTTGGGTCCACGAGACGGCGTAGATAGGGAGGGGGGTCTCGGGGGCCGCGATCCCCCCGCCTTTTGGTCCCCTCAAGAAGTTAACCTTAAGAAATTGTCAACAAGGGTCCCCCCTTTGGTTTTTATCGCCCTGCCGAAAAAATTTCTTGATACGTCTCCAATTGACCAAATTTTGCCTAAAAATCCAAAAATTTTCGAATTTTTTTTCGGAGGGCGACCCTATCCAGACCCCTGCATCTCTATGGCTGACTACTCATTATTATCTTTCATCAAAACCTATGCATGTCTACAAAAGTACATTATGCTGAATGTACTTGTATAATACACTGTATCATACACTGTACCTGTCGGAAAAATTTCTGATACGACTTGAGTTATCCAAATTCGGCGTAAACAGTTAAAAAATCTCCCATTTTTTTCTGGGGGCTGCCGCCCCCAGACCCCTGCAACCTGTGGCTCACTGATCTTGCGTTTGCACTGCGAATTAAAGTGCTAAATTACTGTAATACTAAAATAAATGTCAAAAGTGTATTTAAGTGTATAGACAGTCAAAAGTGTATAGAAGGGTTGCATATACAAAATGTAAAAGTGAACAAAAAATTGCAAAATATAGGGTCTTTTTGAAGGGGGTTCCGGATATAAAAAATGTGATTGTCCGGTTCCGGTTCCGGTAGTTTTAGGGTTCCCTCCCCTGATATATATATATATATATATATATATATATATATATATATATATATATATATATATATATATATATATATAAAATCTACATGTAGTTGGGGAGGGATGGGCGGGAAGACCCCCCCCCAAAATTCGGTCCCGGGGGAGGGAGGGGGGGGACCCGCCAGGGGGAAAAGAGGGGGGAGGGACCCGGTGCGAGTGAAATTTTGGCCAAAATCGGCATTTTTTGCGAAATTTAAGCGATTTTTATGTACCCATGTAGTTTGGGGGGGATGGGGGGGAAGACCCCCCCCCAAAAAAATTCGGTCCAGGGGGAGGGAGGGGGGGTCCCGCCAGGGGGAAAAGAGGGGGGAGGGTCCCGGCGGAAGAAAAATTTTGGCCAAAATTATAAACAATTAGCATTTTTTCATAAAATTTAAGCGATTTTTGCCGAAATTTTCGCCAAAAATTGTCAAAATCGGTGTTTTTTGGTCAAAAAAGGTGAAAATTGCTTCATTTTTAGGAAGGGGGGTCAAAAATGAGTTGGCGCAGGGGAGGGGGGGTCCCACCAAGGGGGGGAGAGGGGTACACAAAATTTTGGTGCTGTTACATGTATGATTTAATTGAGCTTGAATCTCACTGTATAAATGTTGCAGAATGAATATAGCATTTTGATTTCGCATTACCTACAGTTAGCTGCGTACACTTTTTCTTCCATCACGGTTGTTCAAATTTACTTTTAATGTATATACGCTACCGCTTTACGACAATAAAAACCAAAACGACACATTAAACATTGTGTAATGTGTATTGATCTAATAATTAAATAGCTGCTATAAACGTGTATACACATACATTCAGAAGAGGAGGAACAAAGAAAAAAACAGCAATAACATGGAAAAAATGAAAATGAAATCGAATGAAGAATTTTGGACACATCAAGCCCTCTTTGTCCGTGCTATGGACCGATACGCCCAGGCAATTTTGTATCTGCGACAGACCTCCTAGTCTTCTACCTGTCCTGGCGATTGCTGTATAACAACAATATAACAAAAATTAAACGTTCTTGATTTTTAGACCAAATTCGGAACGATGTATGGCCGGCCATAAAAACCAAAGCTGAATCCTTGTATGAAATTTTACTGGAAAACTTTTACGGAGGGGCAAAATCAGTGGCATAGCGAAGGATGGCGGGGAGCCTTGGAATCCTCTCCTAAAGCACGCTTCGGAAAAAAATAAACTTTGGGCTTGGGCTGCGTAGCCTCCCCCGGTGACGAAATCGAAAAATTTTCGCATTAAATGGTGGTCGGCCCTTCTTTCACTCCAAGCCTGGCTACGCTACTTGGCAGAACTGTCCCTACTCCGCCCTAACCCTGAAAATCCGGGTTAAATGCAGTTGGGGGGGGGGGAAATAGTGGACCTATTTTTTTTAGTAGAGCGCCTTGGGGGAAGCATTTTTGCTTCAAGAACCCCTATTTCATTTTTTGGATTTTCTGAGATACAACCCCCCGAAATCTGAACCCTCAGTGAGGGACGTTCTCGCAATTTTTTTTTCCGAAGCTCTTGTTTTTTCCCATCTAATCGTGTCTAAATGGTGTCAGATTATTGGTTACAATTTCTTAGAATCAAAACAAAGGCTCTTTGACCGGGTTCCTGCCGAAAATTTGGCCAAATTCGCCAGAAACGTCCAATTCTTGACCAAATTCAAAGTCGGCCTTAAATTAGGCTTGGGCTTAGGGCTTAGGCCTAGTTCAGGATTAGGCTTAGGTTCAGGCTTAGGCTCAGGCTTAGGCAATAAAAAATCGAAATTTTTAGGCAAAATCCTGTCAGCTTAGCCTAGAGAATCCTGCCAACTAAGCCTAGACGATGCCTTAAAGCTCAGAAAATCCAAATTTTTGGATAGGGGTTCTATTACGAAAAATGCTTCCCTCAAGGTGCTCTACTCCAAAAAATAGGTCCACTATCCCCCCCCCCAACTGCACTTGATCCGAAAATCCTCCCAGGAAAATCCCTAATTATCCCGGGAAATTCTGAAGTGCACAAAACTTTCCATTTCTGCAAACGAAAACAGTTCTGGGCCTTCCCTCACAAGCACCCTGGCTACGCTAAAGACTGGAGCTCGGCTTGGTTTACTATCGAACGAGTATCGGTCGAGTATATACTGTTTTCGCAAGCAGACAATGGCCCGTATTCACATACTAAGTGTGACGCTTAAACTTAGTGTTTACACTTAGTGTTAGCGCTTATAAGCGCTTAGTGTTATTCACAAACTTGAACTTCTACCATGCTGAACATACTTAAACGCTTAGCGCTTAGCAAACGCTTAGCGTTTGTTTGTGAATAACACTAAGGCCCGTATTCACATACTAAGTGTAACGCTTAAAGTTAGTGTTTACACTAAGTGTTAGCGCTTATAAGCGCTAAGTGTTATTCATATACTTAGTGTTTATTAAAGCGCTTAGCAAACACTAACGCTTAACTTAGCGTATCAATTTTGTATTCACATACTTAAAATTTATTGTTTGGCTTAGAATTAAGCGCTTAAGTTTAGGGACCTCGGGAGCTCCCTAAGCGCTAAGCGCTTAGTTAGTGGATGGTGTGGGGAAGTTATAGGGAGAGTGGGGGAGGTTTTTGGCCGCCATGGGAAGAAAGGGCATGCAATTTAGGATATATTAGTGACATTTTCCGACCAATTCGATCCATTTTGCTCGTTTAATCGCCAAAAATAAAAAATGCACTTTGTTGTCCAAATTCGTTTTTTTACATTTTTGAGTAGAGCATCTTAATCGAAGTCATTTTTCTTCAAGAACTTCTATTTGAAAATTTATATTTTTCACAATATGCCCCCTGAAACATGTAGAGCTGATTTTGCATTTTTCAGGAATCCACCTGCTGAAAACATTTTTTACAAATGTATAGTTCGAGAAAAATATATATTATTACTAAGAAATAGTAATTTAAATAAATCTACAATCGGATTTATAAATACCAAATGGATATGCCGATAAATAACGAATTCCGGATCCACATCAAGCAGGGAGCGCACTCCAAGCCAAAGCCAAAACTAAGCACAAAAGTTGCTAAACGCTAAGTTTAGTATAACACTAATTTTTAAGCGTTTATGTTGTGAATAACAGTTTAGTACAAACTAAGCGCTAACACTTAGCAAACGCTTAGCGTTTGTTTGTGAATAACACTTAGTATGTGAATACGGGCCAATTTGTTTCGCTTTGTAAGCCAGTCAAAAGCTATCAATACTAAACTATTTACCGTCTGCACAAAACGTGTGATTTTGTTGAATTAACCATTTAGAGTGATTTCATTGTTTATGTTAATAAAAAATTGTTCAACTGTGCAGAGCGATATCTACTGCGTATCTTGGGTTTGCAAAACCTTGAAAATCGTTGAATGTTGATGCACTGGCTTACTTTCTGAATTTGTCTGAAATTTGAATAAAATCACAAAATTGTCCATTTTTTCGCTATAAAGATATGCTGGGCACCTTTTGTTCGAAAATTACAGGTCATTTTTGCTGCTTGCAAAACATATGGCTCAAATCCTTGATTTCCGGACCGCCCGCTTGAACTCAGATTACGTTCAGATGTCAGAGTGGAAAAGTGATTTAAATAATTTTGCTTTGTTTACAAAAAAGCATTTATGCCTTTTATTGCTCATTTGCGAGAAACATTAATCTGATTAAAAGTTTTAGATGCAGTATGTATGTGAGTGTGATACAATTGGTAAACAAGCTCTTCTGCTGAGTGAGAAGTGGTTACTTTGTGAGTTTAGAAGAGTATCAATATTCCACAGGCAATATAAAACGCGGCCATAATTTTCGCTAAAAGATTTGCAAGTTCTACGCACTGCTCACATTTACTGCTGAGTAGATCAAACTCTATTTTCAGGCCAAATTGCTGAACTAATCTGAAACACGGTTCAAACTAAATATTAAAATATTGAAACAAAATAAAAAAAATTAGGCAAAAGTCACGTACTTTCAATGCACTCAGAAAAACTCTTAAAAAGGTGGTTAGGGAAATTTGAACTCCGATCCACAGATTCAGAGTCAAGAATACTAACCACTATATATACCACTCAGACCACTGGATCAAAATAGTTAACACCACCTAATGTGAGCTTACGAAGTTTTTGACTTTGGGTTACAAAATACGAATGTCACAAACCGAAACAGAAGAAGTGCTGATATGCACTGATACTATCGAATAATAGAGAGAAACATTAAATTCATTTAAAAATTAATGTATACTTTATGGTCCACATACCATGCACGCTTGCATGACATCTTATCTTTGGTTATCCCTTATTGCTCCTATAACACCTTGTTCATTACGTGTGATCCGTGTCCACGCGTAATTACAAAGATTCATCAGCCCGGTGGCGCAGTTGGTAGCGTGCCGGTGCGTGCACTACGCAACATCTAAATTAATGCTCAGAATGTAGGTGGTTCGATTCCGCCCCGGAGCTGTAGATTTTGCACTCTGCTGCAATTCGAGATCATGCTAGCTCCGTCGCGTTGCATGATGGATGGCAGAACTGAGAGGTACCTGCCCTTCTAGTGTTAATTTACACTAGACAATCGACCTACCCAGATCAACGTAGGACTCTCAGTTTCTAAATATAGTATATGGAGGCCGCGTAAAAACTCTGCTGCTGAGTTAACAGTGGATACATTGTGAGGCCTGACTGTCAATGTTGAAAAGGGAATTTTAAACGCGGCCGTTGGTTGTGAAATAATTTACAATGCTTGTTTAATCTGCAAATCTGAATATTTTACATTACAAATTCAGTTTTGGAACAATTAAGAAAAGTGCCCCAGTACGAATAAAGGATCCGTATTGTTTCTTCGTCAATACTCTCAATGAAAATGAATATCGGTGTACATTTTTAACATTTTAATTATTATTATTATAATATAGGAGTTGTTGAAATGTTCAAAAATAAACTTTTGCAAGTTTATTACCTTATTAACTTACTATACTACATACACTTTTCTTGCTCAAAAATAATTACGATAATAACTCAGGAACGGCTCAAAGCAGAAACTTTTTTTTTACGTTATCAGATAGCCAACAGCGTGGCCCAAAATATTTTTATTGAAAGCCAGTTTGTAAAAAAAACCGTTTAACCGCTACACCGGTTAGAAAAAATAAAAAATTTCCATACTGACATTTTCGGGTTCGAACCTATAGTACAATGATTGTGAGATGATACTATAGTGTCAATTAATTCGCAAATATCCAGACCGTCATAACTTGCCTCAACGTTAACGTAACAAGCAACAGTTTGCTGTAAAAGAAACATAGTAAAAATTTTACAGTAGTTTGTCATATTTGACAAAAAAACCTGTTGCGAGCTTATTTTTTATTCCAACTTAAATCAATTATAACCAAACTGAAAAATTCTATTCTTTCGAAGATGAACATACTTTTATAAAAGACTGATGACCGGTGGAGCAAACCGCAAAAAATAACAATCCACTTTGCCAAAGCAAAGAGCTGGATTTGATTCATACCCGAATCAAACGGGATAAAAGCGCAATAGTAGTTGCCAAATTTTTCTCCAAAAACAGATGGTAAATTTCAATTGGTGACTTGTTCATTTTCACGGAAATATAGTTGAAAAGGTAGCTAACACATACTAACAGGATACTTGTGCACACTGCATTTTAAACCATGTTTATGAAAACGTGTGAGGAGCACTATTTGGCTTTATTTTCCGCCCAGCTATTTCGCCAAGCCCAATTTTTATGCGAACATGCGCGTACGGTTACGACTACCTATGTAGGTAAAATGGCTCAGCTTACTTACATATCTCACCCTGCATTGTAATATTGTACTATCATTTTTGTGCAAAACATGTTTCTTTAAAAACCGAAACAAAATTTTCTTTCAATTACAGAACTACCTGTAACAATATGTATAATATGATCTATTAGCAAAGGGTTTTCACACCCTTTGCTTGGTCCTACCGTTAAACTACCATTTTTGGGCCTGAAACCACACATGTTATTCAAATACAAAAAAAACTTTTGCATTGTTTAAAACAGAAAGTGAGGGTGGTATATATTTTGACAGTTTAAAATAAAGCTTCGGCAAGAGCTTCAAAAAAATGCCAGATTTCTTTAAATTTTTAAACTAACTAAAGCGACTAACAGATTGGTAAAATTGTTCTTAAAATAAGAACGGGTTAGACCTTTTATGAATGGCTTTTCGTTTTCTGAGTAGTATAAGAACCAGAAAAATTTACAAACAATTTTTCAAAGTTCTCAAACAAACACACAAAAAATGCAATTTTTGAGCCATAAATTCACCGTAGAAGCTTGAACCAATTTCAAAATTAGCTCAAATATTTCTATCATTTGCAATGTCTATATCAAATTTGATTATGTCCAATCAAGTATTATTTAAATTTTTGCATAAAACATTACGTAACTACCACTTTAAGCAAAGAGCTGGATTTGATTCATACCAAAATCCATCGGGTTAAAACCGCATAGTTGTCATTTACTTTTTCTTCGGGAACAGTTTGTATAATTCACGTGGAGACTAGACTACCTAAGACCTGGATTTGACTTATAGCCAAGTGATATGGCTTAGCACTGACAGTGAAACGCAAAACAATCAACTTAGGATCAGACGCACTTCGCGAACACACTCGTGTTCACGTAGATCCGCACAATTACACTGAACAAAATACACACAAACGCACACACAACCTGCACCAAGCTAAACGTTGTATTTCAGTGTTGTAAAGAAGCCTGCTGCAAAAGTTTCCACAGGCATCATCATATAATTAGACACACACGCACACACACCTATTGTTAATTTCATCACACAGCCTTACGCTTCGATCCAGGGGCATCATAAGAACCTGTTGCGGTGTGCCGCAACAGGAAAAACATAGAACTGATGCCTTTCAACTCAGAACCGTGGGTGCTTTTGAATGATACCTTACTTGACATACACTATGTACACTTGACATGTATACCACTCACTAGTGTTTGTGACCGGCCGGAATTTTCGGCCGGCCAGCCGAAAAAAGCCGGCGCCGGCCGGCAGGCCGGCCGGCTGGTTAAAAACACCGGCCGACCAGCCAGACTCAACCGACTGACAAAATTAGGCCGCCATAACATTCCGGCAGGCTAAGTTATGCCAAAATGACACTCTGGATTTGGACAAATTGGTTTTGTGCAAAAATTCGGCCGCTCCGGCCGGCCGGTCACAAACACTACGTCACTTCCAATTCTAAATTATGACGCAAGCTTAACGTCAACTTACACGGCCATGTCACCCACCATTTAAAAGCTCTCTGAATTTTTTTACAAATGATGCTAATATTATTGCAGTATCTCTACGCTATCGAAAGTTATGGCCCCTTAATCCTTTGCTTAAGGGGTTGGCTACACGAATCACACCATGTGTGATCCAAACTCCATGCCAAGGCTGAATTTTTTTAAATTTTTGATATTTTTAAAATTTTTATGTTACACCATAAGTTTTCATCAGAAATAATCGAACAAGTCTAACTAAACTAGACGCACTAGACTTGTAGAAATAATAAATTTAGTCACACTATTTATCGAAAAAAAAAATTTAAATCATTTATATAAAAAAATTATATAAATGATTTAAAAAAATTGAAAAATAGGCTCGTGCGGAAGTAGAACCCGGGCAGTGTGGCAACCCAAAGTGAAATAGATGTCGCGTGTAGGCATACACAAACACAAAACTTTTCCTGTCGCTACTTTAGTAGTGATAGGATCTTACATTTGCTTTGACCACCGTAAATTGCACGTCTTAGGCTCGATTCATACTCACAGCTGTAGTTTCCGTGCAGCCGACAAAATGAGCTAGCTTCTTTTAGGTATACTAGCCGGGTTAATGTAGCACCGAAATGGCAAAATAGGTGATTTTTAAGGTATATCATATCATAGCACTTGCGTGAATTTTTAATGACGAAATGGGCGATGAATACAATTAGTTTTAGAAATGTTAAAAGCAGGTACCGTAGCTTTTAAGGAGAGCAAAGTCTCACCTACAAGTAAGTGGGCAAAACGAAGCCGCTAGTCTTCGAAATAATAAAAAACAAATGTTTAATCAGAAAGTTTTAAACACTTTTTTGTATAACCGGTTGATGTTCCCTAATTGGTCGTGTGCGCGTTTACGACAATAAAAGGTCAATACGCACGCATTATCGATAGCGCTAATGGCGCAAATAGCGCAAACAGTACTTTAAAAAGGGCTATGGCGCACAAGCGCTAGCGCTATAGCGCAAATATAGCGCATGTAGCACTATGCCAAAAGCGTGATAGCAAATTTGCGTGTCGCTTATCGTTATATATGTACCTACTATTGTCACAAATGGATGGAATTACAGTCAATGGCAGGCCTTGGAATCTATTCATATGTATGTATATACATTACAGCCGTATGTTCGTTCAGACGTACAAAACACACTCTTTATATATTTTATTATTATTTATGTAGTAATTCTGAAGTAATTTCACGTGATTAATAATAACAGCAAGTAATTATATCGTAATGCTTTGTCGCAGCAGAACGGACATACGGCTGTAAGCATAAGTCTACACTTAGGACTAGAGTAGATTATATTGTTCAAGAAAGGGCGAAGGGATTCTTACAGAAAGAAATGCAGCCTAGGGGGGATTCGAACCACCCATCTGTAGATCTGCAGATCAGCACTCTACCGTTGAGCTACTGGGAAGATGGTGAGCTGTCTTAAATCCCTTTAAGTACTCTAGGGGCTATCTTACTCCGCAATATATACCTTATTTCGAACCAATAGTGAGTCCTCTCCAAATCGACGAACGCACGGACCTCCGGCGCACGGACATTCTGCGTCCAAACTCTGAAACAAAAAATAAATTGAATTTTAATTTGCCAACTTTGGTCTTTGTCGTTGTGAGGATTAGTCGGAACTGAAAATGGAGAACTTATTGTAATGACAACCAGTAGAATTTGAACTCAATAAGTGTTTAAATTTGAACGTGGTACATACTTGATTGTGTCGGTTTGCCCACGCCAATGTAGATAAAACTATCAGCAAATTGTCATTATTTGTTTGTTTTATCGTATTTACATCTGCTATTAAGTTCAGTATTTCAGCTTCTCTACTGGCTGAGTGGCTGGCTCACGCACAAAACTTGCCCTTATAGAACATAACGTTTGTACCACAGTGCGTACCACACGTAAAGACAAAGCGCGTAGGAGGTTTAGGTATGGCCAAGCAAGGTTAAGTAAGCAAAAAAATCAGAAATTATTCGTAAATGTTCCGGCATTAAACTTCGAAAAATTATCCAAAGAGGAATTTTACTTAAACGAAATTTAAATTAAAAAAATTCAGCCAAAAAACTTGCTTAATTGGAAATTTTAGTGTCTTTAATTGAATTGGAACTTAAAGTTAATGAAAGAATTAAATTTAAAGTGTGATTATTCATCATTGGCAATCAGAAGATGATCTTTATGCTGCAGTTTATAGAGTGTCAATATACCTCATGAATTATTACTTGCTGCATATATCAAATTGAATAATATATTTTATATTGATTTGATGATTGACCTCATACAAGGTCAAACAATCAGTTAATAATGAGGATTATGAATTGTAACTTTGGCTGAATTATAAGGTTGGCTGCGATGCGACATTTACGCTTTGTTATTTGTTTGTAAATACGAACTGACAGGGTCAAAGTTGAGGTCAAGTTCAGTTCGTACGCAAAAAAGTATGTAAAACCGAGGGAATTGGGCTTAAACAATTAAAACTTTAATATCATAGTAGCATAAAAATGTTAGTGTGAGCGTGAAACATTTCATCATAGTCTTATAGAGGCGGAATAGTGCAAAATTAGAGCTCTAAATTAGAAATTCAGAAATAAAAATATATCATAAACACTAAGCTTAACCGAGATAATATATGCGAGAGTTTGAAGTAAATCATTAATTGCACAGAACTCTACTAAGGCGTAATGAGTTATGCAAGACGGCCAAGTATCCAAAGCTAGGTTTGTTAGCAACTTTGCCGGGCAGGTTTTTTCAAACTTTTGCCCAAACAACCAATCAACTAAATATGAGTATAGCTTTGGCTCAAAGGGGCTGTACATACTTTAAACAACTCATATATGTCGATTTAGTCTGTGTTATTACACTAAAAGTAAGGGTCTTATCCAAAATTGAATTTATCGGATTAGATTTAACTTTATTTCGTCCACAACACTGAGATAATGTATGTAAGCCATGTAGGACGCAATTTCAGCCGGCTATTTTAATTTTGTGTTGTGTCAATAGCAAAATTATTCCAAATCTAATCCGTAAATCTAATTTTGGATAAGGCCCTCAGAGTAGGTTTTTGGTAAATACTTGTGAACTGGGGCATATAATAGTGTGAAGTCTGTCTCACAAGCGAAGTAAGTGTGCTTCTTTGACTAAGTTTAAGTTAAACACCTTTTGTGAATCTCAGCCAATCAGCAAATATGTATTTCTAAAATACATACAATATACAACTTCGATGGCAATTACATAGTATCTAGTGGGTGGAATTCACAAAAGGTGATTAAGTAACTTAAACTTAGGGCCTTTTCATAAAAAGATTAAAAATCAAAGATTAAAATAAATCTTTTTATGAAAACGACATTAAAATTCAGTTGCAGCTCTGAAGATTAAAAATATTAAAAATTCATAGATTGATTGCAGCGTGAGTTTTTAATCTAAAATCGTTTTCATAAAATAGATTAAACATGTGCTTTAGCATACGCGCTGGCTGGCACTCAGCTGGACATGTTTTAATCCTGATTTTATGAAAACGACATTAAAATTTTCAAGCACTGATTCCCAAGCACGTTTTCGTCATTTTAATATTTTTAATCTTCGCTGATTAAAAATTATGTGCAAAACATATAAATTTTTAATACGCGTGCGGAATCGAAGATTAAAAATATTAAAAATATCAACGTTGGATTTTATTAATATGCGGCTTTGATTGGCTTCATATTTCTATTAATTATAGTACCTATGCGGCTATATTAGCAATAAACATTTGCATGTAATTGCATTTGTATTTGCAGTAGCACAATTAAGCCTGTACATATAAGCAACTTCGTACACCATTTAATATTCTAAATAAAGTAATATTTTACATTACATTATAGTAATATTCTAATCAGTAATAGTACTGAATTAGAGTGGCAGTGTCGCGGTTTGCTAAAGTAGCGCTTTGCCTGTTAGTATGTATATATCTATGTAAAGTCGTAGATAACTATTGTTTTGAAACCAACTCTGCGCAGTGTAAAAGTAGCAGCGGCATGCTGTGGTGCGCATTAACAGGTAAAGTCAGTATGGGAGCTGACTGTTTTTTTAAAAGGCGTTTTTTTAAACTTTTAAATCACATAATGGTAAACAGGACTCTTTCAAAGGACAAAAATATGGGTTTTTATCCAAAAATTTATAATTTTGAATTTTTATTCAGCTCTCTTAGCATATTCGTTATGTTGCTTCCAGAGTAATAACAACTAAACAATGACACAAATTGAAGGTGGTCGAGTGGTCAAAGGCGACAGTGTACACAGTACAGGAATGTTTATTATGTGGGATCGACCCCCCAAAGTTGTTGTTTTTTCAAAATTTCTTGTTATTCACCGTTGTCTGCAGCTGCACAATCTATTCTAAACTGAAGTTTTTCTCAATAAACGGCACAGTGTACTAAAATCACGAATATTCTGGCAACTATTGCATGTTTTTGGCCAATTTTTATATTTTTTCACATTGAAATCAGTATGTATTCAAGCGCTGAAACTAAATCAAGCAATTGTAGCAAATATTATTAGTTTATATGTGT
>JASANF010000768.1:0-44682 GCA_030248245.1 Trissonchulus sp. WLG1_4
TTTTATAGCTGTTTTTTTCCTGGTGCAAGACTTGTCCAAAATGAGAATTGGTGGATTTCATTCTGAATCTAATTGAATTACAATTAATAAATAAAATAATTAAATTAAATTAAATAAAATAAAAGCTTAAGCATGCTGTTTTTGTAGCAACCTAAAGTTTGACAGTTAGTCGCGTCATTTGATTAATTTAGCATCTTTTTTGCTATGTTTTCGAGATTTAGTGCAGTGTTAAGAAAAAAATTTATCCTAAACGACTAAATTCTTTTTGAAACAAAATCCGTGTCTTACATGGTAACTTTTTTAGCTATTCTGTTCTAAAGGACTTTATGAATAGCTTTTGAGCAAAAATATTGCTTTGCTTAGTCGTTAGTCATTATTTTTGTGAATTCTACCAGTGCAGTTGCGTGTAAACCTTATCTGAAACTGGATTTTACGCATTTACCCCGGTTCATTGTTGTCCTTAAGAACATGGGGACAGGAATAAGAGAATCAAATTCCTGTCAGAGCACAATGTGGTGAAAAGGTTAGAAAAGTGTTTCGGGCTTTGGCTAATTTTTTATATACGATCTGGAATGTGACATCAACTTTCCCCATGCTAAACACCTCATTTGACCAGGCTCATTCTCTCCGGAAATTGCTTATGGACTGAGGACGATTTAGAGATGTAGTCTCAGGGCTGAGTGGTGAAAGGTGTTTAAGTCTCCAATCCTGGGAGGTTGGAGGATTGAATCTGTAGCTGCTCGAGCAGGTATGTAAGCTAGAACAAGATTAGGTTTTTTGCCAACTTAGCAGTCCATCATCAAGGAGCCATTAAATTGGTTCCGCCATTATGTGGGAAGGTAGGGAACGACAAGTAAAGGGTCGATTTTACGCGCTCTTGGCGACTGGTAAAGTTTGGCATCAATCCGAAATTTTGTTTATTGCTTTAGAATTTTTCGGTTCAGCCAGCAGTATTATAAATTAAAGTTTAAAAACAAAATTCAGTTTTAATCCGCTGAGTCCAGTTTTGGCTAAGGCAATTTGCTCTCATTTTTGTATTTTTTTACCCGCATTGTTTAATCATATAATGTTAGTGACTTATATATATACCTCGTAGCTGTGATAGCTTGATTCTTATGATGTTAGTATTTTGACCAAATTTCTATCACTTCTTTCTCTTTTGTTATTGTTATATAATGTTTTGGGTACTGCAGTATTTTGACTCGACAGTATTTTGTAAGGACGATATGTCACTCGATTAATAATTTGCGGATCGGATCAAAAGCTCGGAATCGGATCGGGATCGGTCAGAGTCGTGATGAGATCGGGATCGGGCCAGACTGGGCTATATGGGTCGGGTTGAGTGCTCTGCTTAATGGCATATACGAACTCTGACAGAACCCAATCTCGTTCCCATTCACGAACTCTGAACCTGATCCCGATCCCATATACCAACCGTGAACTGAACCCAATCCTGATCAAATTCACGAGCACTGAACCTAATCCCGATCCTATTCACCAACTTTGAACCTAATCCCGATCCCACTAACGAGCACTGAACCCGACCCATATACGCACACAGTCTGAACCCGATCCCCATCCATTCACGAACTCTGAACCTAATCCCGATCCCATTCCTGAACTCCTAACCGAACCCGATCCCCATCCCATTCACGAGCACTGAACCTAATCCCGATCCAATTCACAAACTTAGAACCAGATCCCGGTAACATACACGAACTCTGAACCTAATCCCGATCCCACCTCACGAGCACTTAACCCGACCCCATATGCACACAGTCTGAACCCGATTCCCATCCCATTCACGAGCACTGAACCTAATCCCGATCCCATTCACAAACTTCGAACCCGATCCCGGTAACATACACGAACTCTGAACCTACTCCCGATCCCATTCACGAGCATTGAGCCCGACCCCATATATGCACATAGTCTGAACCCGATCCCATCCCCATTCACGAACTCCGAACCCGATACCGATCCCATACACGAACTCTGAACCTAATCCCGATGCCATCAACGAGCACTGAACCCAGCCCCATATACGCACACAGTCTGAACCCGATCCCGATCCCATACACGAACTCTGAACCTAATCCCGATCCCACTCACGAGCACTGAACCTGACCCCATATATGCACATAGTCTGAACCCGATCCCGATCCCATTCACGAACTCCGAACCCGATACCGATCCCATACACGAACTCTGAACCTAATCCCGATGCCATCAACGAGCACTCAACCCAGCCCCATATACGCACAGCCTGAAGCCGCCCCCGATCCCATTCACGAACTCTGACCTTAATCCCGATCCCATTCACGAACTCTGAACTTAATCCCGATCCCATTCACGAACTCTGAACCTAATCCCGATGCCATTAACGAGCACTCAACCCGACCCCATATACGCACAGCCTGAACCCGCCCCCGATCCCATTCACGAACTCTGAACTTACTCCCGATCCCATTCACGAACTCTGAACCTAATCCCGATCCCATTCACGAACTCTGAACTTAATCCCGATCTCATTCACGAACTCTGAACCTAATCCCGATGCCATTAACGAGCACTCAACCCGACCCCATATACGCACAGCCTGAACCCGCCCCCGATCCCATTCACGAACTCTGAACTTACTCCCGATCCCATTCACGAACTCTGAACTTAATCCCGATCCCATTCACGAACTCTGAACTTACTCCCGATCCCATTCACGAACTCTGAACCTAATCCCGATGCCATTAACGAGCACTCAACCCGACCCCATATACGCACAGCCTGAACCCGCCCCCGATCCCATTCACGAACTCTGAACTTACTCCCGATCCCATTCACGAACTCTGAACCTAATCCCGATGCCATTAACAAGCACTCAACCCGACCCCATATACGCACACAGTCTGAGCCCGATCCCGATCTCATTCACGAACTCTGAACCGAATCCCGATCCGATTCACGAGCTTTGAATCCGATCCGCAAAATTATTAATCGAAGTGACATATCAGTCCTTACAAAATACTGTCGAGTCAAAATACTGCAGTAACCCAAAAACATTATATAACAATAACAAACGAGAAAAGAAGTGATAGAAAATTTGGTCAAAATAACTAACATCATAACGAATCAAAGCTATCACAGCTACAAAGGTATATATATACAGTCACTGACATTATATACAATTAAACAATAGGGTAAAAATTCATTGCAAAAAATGAGAGCAAATTGCCTTAGCCAAAACTGGACTAAGCGGATTAAAACTGAATTTGTTTTTAAACTTTAATTTATAATACTGCTGGCTGAACCGGAAAATTCTAAAGCGGTAAAGATTTTTTCAGCCTACTCCAAACTTTCAGTCGCCAAGGCACGTAAATGGACCCTTTCTTCGTTCCCTACCTTCCCACATAATGGCGGAACCAATTTAATGGCTCCTTGAGGATGGACTGCTAAGTTGGCAAAAGCCTAATCTTGTTCTAGCTTACATACCTGCTCAAGCAGCTAGGATTCGATCCTCCAACCTCCAGATTGGAAACTAAACGCCTTCACCACTCAGCCATGAGACTACATCTCTAAATCGTCCTCGTCCATAAGCAATTTCAGAAAATGAGCCTGGTCAAATGAGGTGTTTCGCATGAAGAAAGTTAATGTCACATCCAGATCGTATATAAAAAATTAGCCAAAGCCCGAAACGCTTTTCTAACCTTTTCACATCTGCTGACCGAAATTTGTCCTTGTCCCTGTCCCCATGTTCTTAAGGACAACAATGAACCGGGGTTAATCCGTTAAATCCAGTTTCAGATAAGGCCCACGACTGCACTGGTAGAATTCACAAAATAATGACTAACGACTAAGCAAAGCAATATTTTTGCTCAAAAGCTATTCATAAAGTCCTTTAAAACAGAATAGCTAAAAAAGTTACCATATCAACACGGATCTTGTCCAAAAAGAATTTAGTGGTTGGATTAATTTTTTTCTTAACACTGCACTAAATCTCGAAAACATAGCAAAACTGATGCTAAATTAATCAAATGACGCGACTAACTGTCAAACTTTAGGTTGCTACAAAAACAGCGTGTTAAGCTATTTATTAATTAATTAATTATTTATTTATTAATTGTAATTCATTCAATTCAAATCAAATCCACCAAATCTAGTTTTGGACAAGTCTTGCACCAGGAAAAAAACAGCTATAAAAATATGACCAAGCATAAGGCAAGCAGCAGTCAAAGGCACAGCCGCACTCGATAAAAAAACCCTGCTCAAAAAATAAATAGACATCCTTTCATTTTTTTAATATTTCTAAAAATTCATCGGTCCCGTCGGCTTTTTGCAGACCAAGCATCGTTCGTATCGTCCATCGATAAAACCAAAGGCTGAAATAGAAAATAAAAAATAAAACAAAAATAATAAAATTTTAAAACTATTAAAAGTTAAACTGTATTTTGGTGGCAGTAGGCAAGCGCGCCTCCCACCCTTTTTCACCAACCGGGCAAGCCCCCTCTATTGTTTCATGCCTTTCGCGCAATAAATAGCAGACGCTATTAAATTTTTAGTACTCTGTCTGTAAAAGTAAAAAATAGTAAAAAAATATCATACACGTATGACGTAATAATTATAATACTTAACTGAACTCAATCATTTCAACGGTCGATTCATACTTACAGCCGTATATCCCTTCAGCCGGCATAATCACAAAAAGCCGTCACCCTCACACATAGCACAGCAAGTGAGTGTATCTAGCCGGTGGCATGATTTTTCATAATTTCGCCAATTCAACGAACATACGAATGTAAAGCCCGGTTCATACTTGTCCTTAAGGACACAGGGACAGAAACAAGGACAAATTTCGGTCAGCTGCTGTGAAAAACTGACCCGTGCGTTTGAGCTAATTATTTGTATACGGTCTAGAAGTGACCTCAACTTTCCTCGTGCAAAAAATTAGCATATTTGGCTGTCCAGTTTTTCTGAAAGTGCTTAGGGACAAAATGATGGGGACAAGGACAAGTATGAACCGAGCTTTGAGTATGAATATAAGTATTCTACTGACTTCAACCAGAGACCGCATGGCGCCAGTGGAGTCTTTTGGGCGACTGGACGCGGGCCCCCCTTGGACATTGGCCGCCTTGAGATCCGTCACGTCCCCTGACAATTCCAGCAGGCTCATTTGCAAGCCAGATATTCTGTAAAAAAGGGGTTTTGAGAAAAACAGACGCAGCAAAAAAGAAATTGTAACTGTAAACTTAAGTAACTAAAGTCTGCCCAAAAAATGCTGGACCCTGAGACAAAACTCACGCCTTCAGCTCAAATTCATACAATATGTGTAGGATAATTTTTTCATATTTTTGGTTGAACAACGGCTGAAGTATGAACTGATCTATATTTCTTATCTTAAACCAAAATTCCAGCCCTACTTTTCTTCCATATTTCTAATCAAGGCATGCAGCTGGGTTTCTTCCATTTGGTGTCGTCCCTGTAGAAAATCACCTCGCGCCACTTGCTCGAAAGTGTTCAATATTTCCAAGTCAGCGCGGTCGAACAATTTCACTGGCTTGTGCAGAAAACCTGGACAAAAGATATATATTATATTTCATCCCTTTAAGCCCGGTTCATACTTGTCCTTAACCTTGTTCATATCGCTTTATCCCTAAGCGATATCCAAACAACTGGCCTACCAATTTAGTAGCAGTTTAGTGCATAAACCTAGTAGAGGTCAAGACCAGCTCATGTACGAAAAGAATACGCAAAAAGATTGTGACGATTTCTGACAACATTCTTTTGCAGTTTGTCCTTTTCACTGTTTCTATGTCCTTATGGACAAGTATGACCAGGGCAATAAGGCTCGATTTATAGTCACAGGCGTATGTCCATTCAGCCGACAAAGTTACGAAACAATCCCGCCACCAATAATATACCTAGATGAGATTGTGACTTGATTTCGTCGTCATTTTGCCAGCTGAACGGACTTAAGGGCCCGATTGTATAAAGAATTTCAACGGCCGTTGAAATCTCAACGGCCGTTGAAATTTGAACGGCCGTTGAAATTTTGCTAATTTTTATAAAAATTTCAACGGCGGTTTATTTCAACGGCCGTTGAAAAATTCTCCGTTGAAATCTACATTTTCTCCATTGCTATTGAACATTTTAACTGCCGTTCAAAATGTTTCGATTGTATAAAAGTCCGTTGAAAATTTTCAACGGAGGTTTTCAGCAATTTTGACAGCGATTTTATAAACAAAATTTTTCCGTTGAAATCAACGGATTTTCAGAAATTTCTCCGTTGAAAACACGCGACTGATCATTTTTTCCAACTACTCGTTCTAAATTTTTAAAAATTTCAACGGCCGTTTAGTTCAACGGCCGTTGAACTGCCGTTGAGTTCAACGGACCGACAAAGCTCCGTTGAAAATATGCAATTTTTAAAATTTGTGACAAAGTGTTTACTTGTTAACATCAAATAGCAAAGGAACATTGATAATTGAAAACTTTAATTTTACTTTTATAAATTCATAACTTTATACAGTTGATGAAAAAATTTAACATTAAAAATCAAATTTTCAAATTATTACTAGTAAAAAATTACATAGCAGTTTGGGAGGTTAATGTTAGCATAAATGGGCAAATTTCTTTCCTTGTTTGCAACTAAGGGCCTATTCCTTTACCGGATTAAAAGGTTAATTATAATCGGACTAAACGGTTTAAAAATTATGCTGAAAAATGCCATTCCAAAACCTCCGGATTAAACTAAACGGACTTAACTTATAGCGCACTGCTTTTTAATCAGACTAAACGGACTTAACTATGCACGCTAATGTTAAGCGTGCATGTTAAATCCGTTTAGTCCAGTGGTAGTTTTGGAATGGGGTCTGACTAAAATTAAGCCGCCGACTTCTTTTAACTCGTTTAGTCAGTTTAACCCGATTTGCAATTCCAAGACCTCGGACTAAAATAAGTTCAGTCCGTTTAATCCGGTAAAGGAATTGGCCCCTAAGTTAGGGTAAACTCGTGCATAGTTGACACTTTTTGAGTCTTTATTTTTCTTTTCAAAATCGCTCGTTTTTTCATGCTGCAACTGCATGTAAAGCTTACATCATGTGATAGAGAAATTTTTTGGCTTTCAGATGACTGTAAACTCATGTCCAACAGTTTCGTTTAACTTTTAAGCAACAGTAAATTGTAAACGGATTCAAATTTTAGCAGCTCGGATATAGTTGTCACTAGACTCGGCCTAAGTTGACACTACTCCGCTGTTATCGTCGTTGTTCAAATTAGCTCAAAAAATGAAAGATGATAGACTGTACTTAATTCAAAATATGATTTTAGCTAATAAAATATTGACATAATACCAAAAAATTGAACTTATAAGCTGTAATCACAGCAAAATTTTAGCACCAACTGAGTCTCGAAAAAACTTATCAAAAACTGTTAATGTTACCATTTTACAATAAGTAACCGTCAACATGAAACGTGTACTCAATCCTACCGTAATGGTAATTCAATAATTCATAAAAAATGCATAACAAACGCTAAAATATGACAAAACGTGTCATAAGCACCAAGAGCAATAAGCAACTGTGTGCTCTTGGTGTAGCCCCAAATTATTTCGTAAACTTATATTATACCTCAGCACAGTTACTGAAAACGCCGCTATTTGGAGTATTTATGAATTTGAACGTATTTAAAACAAATTTATGCTCGGAAACTTATCATTAGCATCACAAATCATCATGAGAGCATTACCCAGCAGGAGCATTACGGGGGCACATGCTCTTGATGTGTTTCAAGTGTCAACAGAGGCCGAGTGAAGTGTCCACTATGGCCGAGTAAACTAAAACTCGAGCTAATTTTACAAAATTGTAAAAAGTAAGAATTGTATTCGTCATCTAGAATAACAGAGCTATCCATTGATATAAACATTATGCCACATTATTAAGCGGCAAAATTAAGCTCACAACCTGCATCTAAACGTCTTAGTTTTTTGTGAATTTGCTTAGTTTTTTCTGGGTGCGCTCGAGTGACAATAGTAAAGCGTCAAGTTCATAATTTTGCTTACAAGTTATATCCATAAGTTGTATACCGTTTGATAGCCAAGATCATGAACTTTCACGTGATACTAAAATTATCACTGAAAACTTTTGCTGTCTCAAGTTATGCATCCAAAAGCTTAGCAGTGGCAGCTATACCCGAGTGTCAACAATGTACGAGTTTACCCTACACGAAGTTTTGTTCTAAAAATCTTAAAAATCTCCGTTGAAATTTCAACGGCCGTTGAAATTTCAACGGCCGTTCAACGGCCGTTTATCTCAACGGACCTTTTTTGATGAAGTCACACGACATTATGTTCTAAAAATCTTAAAAATCTCCGTTGAAATTTCAACGGCCGTTGAAATTTCAAAGGCCGTTGAAATTTCACCGGCCGTTGAAATTTCCACGGCTGTTCAACGGCCGTTGAAATTTCAACGGCTGTTCAACGGCCGTTGAAATTTCAACGGCTGTTCAACGGCCGTTTATCTCAAAGGACTTTTTTTGATGAAGTCACACGACATTATGTTCTAAAAATCTTAAAATTCTCCTTTGAAATTTCAACGGCCGTTGAAATTTCAACGGCCGTTTAATTTTCAACGGCTGTTCAACGGCCGTTGAAATTTCAACGGCTGTTCAACGGCCGTTTATCTCAACGGACTTTTCTTTATAAAATCACTGTTCAAATTCACATTTTTCTCTGCCAAAACCACATGATTTCATCGTTTATAAAATTCAAACAATTTAAACGGCCGTTCATTTCAACGGCCGTTGAGTTCAACGGCCGTTGAAATGTTTATACAATTGGGCCAAGGCTGTACCTTGAATTATGCTAATTAAACGCATTAATCTTTCGGCTAATATTTCAATAGTAGATATAAAAGATAGGGTCACCTTCAGATAGTATTAAGGTAGCGCTCAGCAACAAAACTCATGCTTGGCGCTCAGCTTATGCAATAAATAGCAACACCACTTTAATTGTATATCAAAGAGACATCAAAAAAACCTATTTACAATACAGTTCAGCACTTTAATGTGAATGTGTCAAATTTTATGACCATGTCGAATTTCCTATTCACACTAATTTTGTTTTTGACCTAGCTCAGCGAAACTTTAACCGATTTTGATGATCTTGGCATCAATAGAAAGATCTCTCAAAAATCTAGACGTGATTGATCTTCGATTTTTCATTTTTATTTTTGATTTTGCAAAAAATCGATTTTTCAAAAATCAGTCGTGTTTGATCGACTACAAAAAGTGCTGCGGGCCAAAATTAGAAAATCGAAAAACTTTCACGTCTGCATTTATATTCTTTCTTTCATTGTGCAAATTTTCAACTCAATCGCAAACGGCAGCTGGGACCCAGGTCCAGAAAAAGTAGTCGATTTCGCTACGCAAAAATGTAAAGTTTGCCCACATGTTTCACTTTTTCAAAAATTAGACCTTTCCTAGGACTGCATATTTCCGTTAAAAAAGTTACAAAAAGCCATACTCAATTTTTTAAGAAATTAAATCAAAAATTTGACATTTTCGAAGATTTATCAGCTTAGTAGGTTTTTCGTTTTGGATTTGCTATTTTCAGGGCTAAATAACTCAGAAAAACTTCAACGTATTCTTAAGTTTAATACATCAATTTAAAGCTAAGAAACGGCATATTTCAATGATATGAGTAATCATTTAATATTGAAACAAAAATTTTTTTGCTACGGCTACAAAATTGTCTAAAAAATTTAAAAAAATTTTTTATCACAATATGCACATCAAATGAAAGCTATTTTCATTTTGAACAACTTTCCTTCAAGACATTATGGTCAAAAATGTCGCTGAAAAAAATTAAACGCCAAAGTCGGTTCCCCTGAGCGCCACCTTAAGTGACCCCATCTTTAATCCAGCAGAAAATTGGCTCTTTTAAAAAAAAGTTGGTTTTTGGAATCGCTCAGGAACAGAGCAATAGATTATGGTCGAGAACAAAGACGAGCAGAAACTGGGCTAAACAGGCTACCAAAAAAAGATCAATATACATTTTCTGCAAAATATTACCCAGAAAAACGCTAGATGCCAAAATAACTGTCTTTCATGCTCTCCTAATAATATACTAATGCTACACATCCCTAATTCTTATTTTTCTAGCAAAAATAACCCAATAATAAATGTGCCAGCAGAAGTTGCATTGAATCTCAAAATAAGTTCGCACAACAATAATCATTATTAACAAAACCCCACCATAAATGCTGGGAATATGCTTCACCCCGCGTCTAATCTGGTTGTCGAAGCATCGAAAGCAGTGAAACCAGAGTGACAGGGCGCAGGCACGGGCCAGACGGAAAAGCTGTTCGAAGAGGGAGAGGGGCGGGGGGAGGATGGGCATGATCTGGGCATTGTCCACCGTGAAGAACATTTGGTACTTCCAGATTTCCTCTGAGTGAGCCTGGACGTCTTCAAAAATGTGGCTGAAATGCCAAGTGAGAAATAGGGCCTATGAGAGTTTGGGGGCTGTGGTGTAGTGGTTAGCTTTCTTGTCGTCGACGCAAGCGGCCCGGGTTCGATTCCCGGCGCCTCCATTTCATTCTTTCATTCGAAATTGGGACATCATCTTTTTTTCAACATAAGGGCTGCAGCAGAGAGGGTGAGGTGAATTTTCTTCTGATATGGACATTTTCCCAATAAATTTACCGCAATTTGACGGTCAAAATTTTTGATGCAAAAAAATCAAACGTCTGACTAAAAATTGAAACAAAGCTTCCGCGAAAAAAACAAATTGCAGTCATCAAAGTTCAAGAGTACAGACTATTATAGCAAATAAGTAGTCGCCAAAATCACGCCACCTATTTTGTCTCAGGGTTCACCCATTTTTTGGTCAGACTTTTGTTTTAGTTTGATGCAGTTTACGTCAACAACCACACGAACGACTAGACGTCAGTAAGTATAATTCAGCTTACAACTACCATAAAAATTAATAATCTAAAAGTACAGGTCGACCTGTAGACCTACGCAAAAATGGCAATGAGCATATTGACCAATAGGATATTGCCAAAGAAGAGATAGAGGGTCAGCAGAAAGGGAACCGGCCACACGGTCATGTCCCGGCCCTTGCAGATTTCAGAGCTGTAGTCTGCAGGGCATTCCGCGTACTCACCTACAAAAAAACAAAGTCACAAGTTTGCAAAGTGCAATACTTCTTTTTTCAGCAGGCGGCCATAGTCTTTCACTTGAGGTAGTAGTTGCGTTTTCGAGGTCTTTGTGATTTCTATGTAAACTTTCCGCCCACAGAATTCAAGTTACAAATCTGCCACAGTTTCTCTGTACTACATTACAGAAAATCTCTTAAGAAACTTCTCAAGAACACAGGTCTACAATATCATGTGACCATATAGGTATTACCGAGAAGAAAAAATAAACCAAAATAACAGTAATTGTTTTCCAGCCCTACCCGATACAATTTCCTCATCCAATTCTCCGAACACATTCCAAATGCCCCGGCTGTACAGTTCCCAGAAGATGCCCCATTCGGCCGGCTGGTCTGGTTGCATCAGGGCCACCACACTCACGCTGTAGGCGTACAGGGCCACGGCCAGCACCACAAAGAACATTAGCAAGTCTTTCATCTGAAACAACGCAGAGTCGCTGTACTCTTGCTGTTTTCTGGTATTTTTGGCTCTTCTTCTCGCAAGGCTGCTCAGCACATGTGAGTGTGTGTGCGTTTTCAAAAATACCCAAATTTTGGCTTAGGTTAGGATAGGCCTAGGCTTAGGCTAGGCTCCCAGGGTTACTATGTGGGTTTAGTTTTATAATATTTAATTATTTCAAATTTATAAGTATATTATGTGCAGGAAAGAAAGGCACGTTATTCTAAGTGGTTTGATTTTTTCGTTATTTTACTGTCTAAAGTCTAAACGGACATACGGCTGTAAGTATGAATCCGGCCAAAAACTGAGCTTTTTCACACTGAATGTTTGCATCAAGACGAGATTTGGTTGAATCCAACGGTCGATATTACAACACCCATAGCCTATAAGCTGCGCGGCCTTAGCTTCGTTTTTTTAATAACGCTTAATGAACAAAAACTTTACGATGTAAAGTTAAAACTGCAATGTACAGGTAGGTATCACAAGTAATATTGATACAGTACAGTACAGTACAGACGTACAGTTAATCAATATAGTACAGTTAATCCAATTTAGGAAAAGGCCCTTAGAATTATTCCAATACCATCCAAGCACCAATAAAATTACATTCAATATTCCCCTATATAACCGCCTAATCTCCGGCCAACCAAAAAACACCTGTCATCACAACCTTTGACTCCAAACAGTAAAAAACACCTATCCCCCGTGGCCTCCTCCCTTCTCTCCTTACCATGCGTTTAATCATCACCACTTTTGGTCCCAAATAGCTGTGAATAAAGAACACTTTGAACAGTTTGAACGTGAGCAGGGTATAGTTGAGTACCAGCAGCAGACGTGCTACATAGAAGGCAGGCTGAAAGCAGCGTAGCAGAAAGACGAGTAGTGGTATTCCCAAGGCCACGGCATCGACCTTATTCCAAGTGGAGATAGAGCTAAAGTTCCACCAGTCTACCAGCTTGGTCCAGGCGTCTTGGCCAGGAAACGAGAGGATCTGCAAACAAACTTTAAAGTCTGACAAAAAATAGCTGCGTCACTTATGGCCTATATAGTCCGAACCCATTCCAAAACTACCACTGGACTAAATGGATTTAACATTCACGCTAACATTAGCGTGCATAGTAAAGTCCGTTTAGTCCGATTAGAAACCAGCGCGCTAAAAGTTAAGTCCGTTTAATCCGGAGGTTTGGGAATGGTCTTTTTCTGCGTAATTTTTAAACCGTTTAGTCCGATTATAATTAACCCTTTAATCCGGTAAAGGAATAGGCCCTTATTTATTCTAGTGGCATGACTTCTGCGACTACTTGCTGTACTCTTGATAGTTAAAATCTATTCTTTTTGTAACGAAATCACGTCATGTTTCGTTTTCTCACGTGGTGCAACTATTTTTTGGCAGACTTTAGTGTGGCGTGATTATGTCGTAAATATGCCGGCTGAACGGACAAATCAAAATAGGAGCGCAGCGCACAATAAAGTCAATTTGTGAGACCCATTAGTAGCAAAAAGCCGTTTTTTACGTTTTTACGATTTTTATAAGTAATTAAAAAGCTTAATTTGATACTGCATAAAAAATTACGTAAAAAACACACCACAGAGAGATCATTACAACGAAAAAGTCACTGAAATGTCGTTTCAGAAACAATTTCGGAGTACGGGGGGTGGGCTCCGGACAAAAGGGCGACCTCGACCTAAATAATATGCCAAGACTTCATTCATACAATCAACTATGCTCACATTGCAAATTTCATGAATGACCAAAGACACGAGCCACACAATGAGCACGATTTCGGCGGGGGAAATGGCAAATCGGAAATCAAACAGAATCACATAGGCGTACAGCACCAGGAAGATAACGTAGGAGATCTGAAAAAAACAATCAAAAAATCTATGTTAATACCACAAGCGTGGTTCATTTCTAGGATCGATTCATACTTGCAGCCGTATGTCCATTGAGGTGAGGAATGGAATTAGTGCCAAAAAAATCCCACCTCCAAGACCACGTCTTGACGTATCAAAAATCATTGAATGAACAAAAAATCACTCAAATCGTAGATGAACAAAAAATCACTCAAAAATCATAAATGAAAACGAAAATTTTGTTTAGGCGAAGTTTCAAGTTCTTCTTAACACTGCTTTTAACCAAATAAATTAAATTATAAACCAATAATTAACCAATAAATAATCAACTAAATATAAACCAATAATTAACCAATAAATTAAATAAATAAAACTTATGCATTAAATCCTACATTGGATAAAACCCAAAGATATCTTCCAGAAATTATTCACCAAAATTTCCAAAAAATCTATCCCTTCCAACCCTCTATCTTGCTTACAGTATTTAGTGTGAATCTAGTGATAGGCGCCGTGTAGAAGATTCCTAGCTTCTGCAACCAGGACAATTTTTCATTGTAGACCGTGGACTGGGCTCGACTGGGGACTCGAAAATTTGGTCCGAATCGAATAGACGAGCGAGGGCGTAGGTAGCGCTTTTGTCTTTCCTGGATATTCAAATTGGCATCCACAATCACATCCGGAAGGTCCTGAAACAGACAACATGAAAAAACTTAAACATTTGCAACAGAAATCTTAATATTAATTTTTCTACTGAATGTTATCATCAAGGCAGAGTCATGATAGTAATTTAGACGCAGTCTAAATGTCTAGACTACAAAGAGCTTTTGGTTTGATGGCCTGAACTGTTACACACAATCTGTCTAAAAGAAACTATAAACTAAACATTGAAAAAAGTAGTCTTAAAAAAGAATTAAGAACACAAACGTTTCATTATAGTTAAAAATAGTTATTTGCAGAAAACCATAAACCTTACAAAAAGCAGCTTTCCTACCGAAAAAAACTACTTATAAGCTTACAAAATGCAAATCCTACAATTGTAACAATATTGTACAAAAAACTATCAATTTTCTGCTAATCGCGGCCACAAGATATATACATGAGAGGGGACTGGGTCGGGCGCCACTAGATTAAAACTGGAAGTACCCTTATTCATATTATCATATTCGTCTATAATTACTAAAATCTGACCAACATAATATGCTGGATCCCGAGACAAAAAGACACACGCGATTTCATTACGAAAAGAACGAATAGCCAGCATCAAAAGTACAGCGAGTAGTCACAAAACTCACGCCACCTGTTTTGCCTCAGGGTTCAGCAACTTTTAGTCACACCAAGAGTACATAACAGCTTCTCACTCTATATAGAAGAAGAGTGAGACACTCTCCAGCCAGGCTGTGTTTTAACACAGGCAGATGCGCTGGTCGTTTTCCGGCTACATGTTGACAATCTATGCAACATGTGGATGACCAATCAGCGCGTAGATTCCCTGCGTAACACACTTTAGTATATAATCGCTGATGCGTTGCTAAGCATTAAGATAGGGATAAAAGCTTAATAACTCATTATTTATTCATAGTCTGCTTGCAAAAACATTAAAAAAAGGTTTGCAAATACCTCTAGGGATATTTTGGCAAACTTTCAGCGAAATTGATTGAGAAACTTTTGAGATATAAACTTTTCTGAATTTCTTCAAAGTTTCTCAATCAATTTCGCTGAAAGTTTGCCAAAATATCCTCAGCCCGTAGGTATTTGCAAACCTTTTTTAATGTTTTTACAAGCAGACTATGAATAAATAATGAACTAGTCAGGTGGCTACAACGGGTTGCCGACAGTGGGTAAAGGACCCTCTGTTCTAAGCAAAGGACCCTCTGTTCGTGTTCAGGAGCTCAAATTACCCCTAGAAACATCAAAATCTCAATTTCGAAAATTTGACCCATTTGGCCCCCTGGGGCATGGTACCCTAGGGAGAGGGGCTTGGCGGGGTCCACGAGGGTTCTAGGCAAAAATGGACCTCGGATTCGTGTTCAGGAAGCCAAATTACCCCTAGAGTCATCAAAATCTGAATTTCGAAAATTTGACCCCTGAGGACCCCCTGGACCCCCTAGGGGGGGTACCCTGAGGGGGTGATAGGGAAGTCCAGAAAGGTCCTACGCAAAAATGGACCTCGGATTCGTGTTTAGGGGCCCAAATTACCCCTAAAAACATCAAAATCCCAATTTCAAAAATTTGACCCCTGAGGACCCCCTCATTTTGAGGGTCACGCGACCCGGCCCCCCGTGAGGTCACGGGGTCACCAAGGTGGGGAACACAATCACTCAAGGGGGGGACCCTTCCACCAAAGTTTGGTCAATATCCATATACCATTTCATACGAAAAAGTGGCAACATAAGAAGCCAAAGGATTAATAATAATAATAATAACAGACATTTCAGATACAAAAGGGTTGCCTTTGCTTCGCAACTGGTCGGCAACCCAATTATTAACCTTTATCCCTATCCTGTTTTATGATTGGAGCACGTGCACAGGCGTCTGCCAATCAGAGAATAGAAGCTCGCTTCTGATTGGCCAGTCACATGTTGCATAGAATGTCAACATGTAGCCTGCAAACGACCGGCGCATTTGCCTGTGCTAGAACACAGGCAGGCTGGAGAGTGTCTCACTCTTCTTCTATATAGAGTGAGACGCTATTATGTACTCTTGGTCAGACTTTAAGTAGTTTCTTTTTGTTTAATACACTCTTCAATGTTTGGCTATTTTATCATAGTAAAACGGACATTATAAATTATATTTTTTAATAAAATTCAATATCGATATTGGTTTACCGGATTAAAGGGACTGGATTTATTTTAGTCCGAGGTTTAGGAATGAAATATTGGACTAAACGGACTAAAAGAGTTAAGATAAGTCAGCGGGTTAATTTTAGTCTGACCCCATTCCAAAACTATCACAGGACTAAACGGATTTAACGCGCACGCTTAACATTAGCGTACATAGTCAAGTCCATTCAGTCCGATTAAAAAGCAGCGCGCTAAATGTTAAGTCCGTTTAATCCGGGGGTTTTGAAATGGCAAGCTGAATTGTTAAACCGTTCAGTCCGATTAAAATTAACCCTTTAACCTGGTAAAGGAATAGGCCCCATGTAAAACAAGCTGAACCAAAAACTACCTGCTGCGAGCTGTGCAGACTGCTGACTGGACTTGACCCAGCAGCAGCGGCGTCGGGTTGTGCATTTGGAGTCTGAGCTGGCGTCAAGGCGTCTGGCGGGGGTTCGAATCGAATGAGAAAAAAGATGGGCAAAACAGTCACAGCCGAAATCAGCACTTCATACCAGTGCGCGTCAAAGCCAGCCTTGTACTGACGAAACAGCGTGTACTGGGCACAGGAGGTAGCCAGGAAAACCTAAAAACAAAAACAAAACCTAAAAACAAACTTTCACTGTTAATATACTTTAACACTAGGGTTAATCTTGGGGGGACAGTCTTGCACCGAAATTTGACTGACCGTTAGTGTCATTTCACCGTTCACTAATTTTGACGACATTTTAGCCATATTTTAGCTAAAAAATAGCAATATTTGGACTAAATCACTAAATTCAGGTCAAAATTGCATAAAATTGCAAGAAATGTCCATATTATTTATAAGCATTATAGAAATGTTGCTTGCCGTCGTACTTGGCCTCTAAATAATTTTTTGCCCCTCTACCAAAATTACAAATCTGGACAGTGGTCTCCTATTTCAACCGATTTCTGACCACAATCTGTTCAAAACTGAACTCGGGCCGGCCAAACTACCTCATCATCGGCCAGAGCAGCCAAATCGAGGCAAGTGAGTCGACGCCAGCGGGCCGAGGGTCTAAGCAGGAGGTTGGAGGCCTGAAGCATGTTCACCGATGCTGCCTGCTGTATCAAGCCAACGCCAAGGTTTTCCAAGGTTCTGCAAAAAAAGTGTGAAATTTTCAAAAAATTCTATATTGGACCCCCCCCCCCCCCCCCCCAAAAAAAAAATAGAGGTTCCAAAAATGCGGAGGGTCCCAAAAATAAGAGCAATAGTGGGTTAAACTGGCACCTTTTCAAAAAAATAACATTCCAGCAAAATTAAGGGCTTACTAGTTTCTACGCATACATGTACACAGGATCTCGCTCTGGAGGGGCTTGTCCCGGAATTTTCGAAGTTTTAGGGGGGCTTGTCCCGACGTTTCGGGGGCTTAACCTGACAAAAACTCAAAAATTTCAAATTTTTGCCAAAAAAGGGAAAATTTTCGACAAAATTTGTCTGTTTTTAGCAATTTTTTCACTTTTTGGTCATTTTTACAGCATTTTAAGGCAACTTGGGGCAATTTTTGAGTGTTCGGGTACCTTTATTTAATTCAAATATTCGACACAAATTATTTTTTCTCAATAAACTAAAAGCCAATCAAGTTAATCATCTAAACAGGCCACTGATGCCCATTAATTATGCATCCCAAACAACAATGGTTTCAAAATCACATCACCAATCACATCTCCATAATATTCTAACCACAAGTACAGGCGCATTGACATGTGTATTCAGTTCCCCACAATTTTGCCAACAGAACGGACATACGGCTGTATAAATCGACCCTTCTTACACTTTCAACTCGGTCCAATCGAGACTGGCTTGGCTGTCAAAGGCTTGGCAGGCAATGGCCAGATGGCGAGAGAGCAGTGTGCCCACGATGGCCGACTGCAGAGGGGACTCGCTCATTTCCCAGAAGTACACCGCCAGGGACGCTCTGAAATTGAAATGGAATAAATAAATAAATATATAAAATAAAACAAAACAAAAAATAAATAATTAAATAAGTAAAAAAACTGCTTTGAAATCTGGCATTTTTCTGGCAGGGGCTGAGTGTTGGTTATCCCCTTCCCACACTTATGTACGCATCCTCAAAATTTGTATGAGAACATTTTTGGTGATTTGCAGTTTTCCGCGCGCTGCTAGATGAATCGCAGCTCGTCTGGACCAAGATTCGTTTGCTAACGATGCTGTTCAGGCATGCAATTATGTTTACTGGGCAAAAATTTGCAGTTTTAAAAGGCGACTAGAGTGTAATACTGTAACATTACTTAAAAAATTTAGGCAAAATTGGGTAATTTTTGTCGTCAATTGTACCCGATATTGCAAAATTTAGGGTAATTTCGGCCGATCAGGGACAGCAGAAAGGGTCCCCAAAATTTTGCCATATAGGTCCCCCCAAAATTAAAACTTCGTCCCCGTTAGTTACATGTATGCTCAAAACGTAAGCTCAAGAGCACAGCCCCCATATAACACACCTGCCCAAAAGTATAGCCCATATAACACACCTGCCTAAGAGCACAGCCCATACTATAACACACCTCCCTAAGAGAACAGCTCATATTATAACACACCAGCCCAAGATCACAGCCCATATTATAATACACCTGCCCAAGAGCACAGCCCATATTATAACACACCAACCCAAGAGCACAGCTGATGAAAGGGTATACGGACACTTAATTGTGGTGGCACCCTATGTTTATGTAGAGAGGTGCCCTATGTTAATGTAGTGAGGTGCCCTGAGTGTTAACTGTGGTGCCTGTATGCTTATGTATTGAGGTACCCTTGGTGTTAACTGTGGTGCCATCCTATGTTTATGTAGTGAGGAGCCCTAACTGTTAACTTTGATGCCTCTTTGTCTCTTCAATGCAGTTCCCTAAAGACTGTGGTGTCATCTGACTGTTTGTAAGACATAAACTATTACGATTTTGGTGTGGTTTGGAATAATTGTTTATAAGACATAAACTATTACAATTGTGGTGTGGTTTCGAATAAGAAAACTGATAAGCCTCGATTATATAGCATTAATTAAGCAAGTACCGGTTTATCAGGTTTATTCCACAATTTGTTGTAAGGTTATTGATGAATACATCGTAAAGGCCTTTGACATCAGTAAACACAATACAGCTATTAAGAATTGGTGTGGTTTGGAATAAGACAACTGATAAGCCTCGATTATATAGCATTAATTAAGCAAGTACCGGTTTATCAGGTTTATTTCACAATTTGTTGTAAGGTTATTGATGAATTGATGAATTCATCGTAAATGCCTTTGACATCAGTAAACACGATACAGCTATTAAGGATTGGTGTGGTTTGGAATTAGAAAATTGATAAGTCTAGATTTTCTAATGTTAATAAAGTAACTACCGGTTTATCAAGTTTATTTCACGAATTATTACAAGGTTATTAATGAGCACATTGGTAAAGCTTTTGAAAATTCAAGTCTATAAATATAATACAGGTATTAAGAATACCGTGTGGATGGATTAAGCACAGAGCATAGCTATCACTACATATAGCTATGACGGCTTCACTCCTGAAGCG
The DNA here is from genome assembly GCA_030248245.1 of Trissonchulus sp. WLG1_4. NCBI lineage: Eukaryota > Metazoa > Nematoda > Enoplea > Enoplida > Ironidae > Trissonchulus > Trissonchulus sp. WLG1_4. The sequence continues at coordinate 19,869 of JASANF010000768.1, forward strand.
GACCAATGTAGTATGTACGTAACTGTACATGTGTACATGTATACTATATGCAAGTAAATATACCTATGTAAAATTCGACCCCTTGGACCCCGTTTGGGGGTGTTGGAATCTAGGGAGGTTCTAGACAAAAACAAATCACGGGTTCGTAATCAGGGGCTCAAATTCTCTCGATGGACATCAAAACTCAAATTTTGAAGTTTTACCCTTGGACCCCTGTCGGGGAGGGGTACCCTGAAAGAAGGGGTGGGGTCGCAGGGGCGTCAACAAGAGTCATAGACAAAAATAGTCTTCAAATTCGTGTTTAGGGAGTCAAATTACACCTATGAACATCAAAAACCGAATTTTGAAAACTTGACCCCTTGGACCCGTTGTGGGGGGGGGGTACCCTAGGAGGGGGTCGTAGGAGAATTTACGAGAGTCACAGACAAGAATGAACCTCGGATTCGTGTTCAGGGGGTCAAATTACCCCAATGGACATCATAATTTCGAATTCAAAAAAATTGACCCATTTTGACCCCCTATTGGCACCCTGGGGGGGCTATGGGGGTCCAGAGTGGTTATAGACAAAAATAAATCCTAGATTCGTGTTCAGGACACCAAATTACCCCTAGAGACAAGTTTTTGAGAATAAACTCGAAAAAAAATTTTGACCCCAAAAGTGCAAAAGGGTCCCGAGTCCCCTTTGGGAATGCCCTGGGGGGGCAATCGGTGGGGCAATGGGTATTAATATGATATGTTCGCAAGTTCACAATCCATATTACACGAAAAAACTGAAACTATCATGAAAAACAAACAGCAAAGCTAATTATTCTACAGTGAAGTTACGTACGCGCATTCATGACACACAGCCAACCGGGGGGGGTACCGTCTAGGGGACTATTCAACATCTGAAGAAGAAAGTGATAATACCAGTGAATGCACAGCATATGGGTTCATATTCGTATACAAAACGATAGGCCTCCAGCTATAACCATGATGGCTCCACTGCCCGTAGCGACCCTACCCCCGTAATACACGTGGCGGGGGGTATGGGCATGCCCTGGGGCTTATAGGCCGAAATTCAAAAAAAGCCCATGTTAGTTTCTATTCCACTACTGTACCACCTCACATGCAAAAGATCATGACTGGCCGTTTTGCGCAACTTCTTAAAAAGTGTGCTAAACTTTTTCGTACTTAGTCATTTTTTGGACCCCAAAAAAGGGGTTTCCCCCCTCCCAGCACAGCCTCTCACGGAAACACCCGAGCAAAACCATTTTTTCCGTGTCTATTGCAGGCTATACAAAATGTGAAAAACCAAAAAAGGTGCCGCTCGGATGAACTACCGGCGAGAAAAGTTCTGGGAAAAAAAAAGAGCGAAAGTCCGTGAATTTTGGGGGGTCCCCGGGAGTATCTCAGAAAATACATGACCGATGCGGCTGAAATTTTGCCAGCACTTAGGTATTGCCAAGGGGTGTACACACACAAAATTTCGTGTAAAAAGCTTTCCTATATTTTGAGCTACAAAAAGTTTAAATTCTCAAAATCCGCAATAGTGCTAAATTTTCCTATTCTAGGGTAGGGCGCTATCGCGCCAACCCTGATACAAGAATTTAGTTGTACCTTCATTGCTGTTTACGCCTTGTTACCAGTATGCCTAACTATCAAAAGCTTGGAATAACTAGTGTTTTTAAATTAATTTGATTGTGATAAGTATCGGGATACTTTACATGTGTTTATTTTGAACACTAAACAGACGGTTTCTTGCAAAAAAGTTACGTTTCGCTGTAAAACTGCAAGAAAATATAACTGAAATATCAAGCTCAATTAACTTGTTGTTATACTATTTTAGCATACTTTTCTATTAGTGTTATTATAAATATTGCATTATAGTTGTTTTTAATGTAATTGAACTATATTTTCCTAGTTATTCTGCGCCATTTACATATCAATCGATTAAGACTTGTTTGTTTTGTCTAATTACTAAAGGCCGACAAAGGAGTTTAAAAGGTCACATAGACGGGAACTGTCAGTAATAGGCAGAAAACTAGATAGACGGCATTGGACAGTAATTTGGACGGGAAGAAAAATAATTCCCCCTTATCTTTACTAACATTAGTAGCGCGCTATTGAAAGACCAGTGTACTTAATTTCTTCAGCTGGAAGCTGGAATGGCCGCTTGGCTGCTGCGTTCTCTACCGGTGGGCAACCCGTTAATGTCAGGTTCGAATTGAATTAATTTTTCTTCTTAAGGACAGTGATACAATTTGGCTTTCTGCGACAACAATGACCACAACCGAAAGGTAACTATTATTTTAACTTAATAGTTTTTAAATATATATCCTTTCAAGTGTTTATATGAGCTTTGCTGAAATGAATCATAACCATTATTCAGTACGGATGCAAACTATTTACTTCGTACAAATTTACAGTTGAAAAAAGTATATTCAAGACAAAATTTCACATGTGCTAATGAAACACTTAAATTAGACTTTACTAAACATATTAAGTGCTTAATATATACACTTTCAAATCACATGTTAGTTATATATATATATATATATATATATATATATATATATATATATATATATATATATAATAATATATTATATATATAGATATATATTATATATATTATATATACTATATATTTATATATATATATATATATATATATATATATATATATATATATATATATATATATATATATATATATATATATATATATATATATATATATATATATATATATATATATATATATATATATATATTCCTACTTTGGACTTTCGAAAACAGCCCTGAAAGACCCTATTCAAATTTCTCATACTTTTTATTTTCGTAGTGCGAGTCTCAAAGTCAAAATATGGTGTTATAAGTGCGAAAAACGACTAATTTTTACCTAAAGATTGCTAAAATACACACTTTCAAAAATTTACACAACATTTACAGAGTGCCGATTTTGAAAAAAAACCCTGGGTCAGACCCAACCAAATCCTAGATTCTACTGTCAATAGCCATTCGAATGCTACGGCTGTACAACACTCAGACTCTTCTATGTCGCTACCAAAATCAAATCCTATCACTCCACCAGGAAAGCTATTGCTATACACATTAGTGCATGATCGACACCGCCAAAATAAAAAATTTAAAGCCTCAGAACGAGAAGTTAGAGTGAAATTGTCAGATAGTGGACTAAAAATTGCCAGCAATGGTCTCCTACCAGAAGTAATGCGTCTTGTTCTCACCGATATCACTCCGCTAACACACAACACAGAATTTACCGGTAATACTATTCTTAAAAAATAGAAGATGTTTTGGCGTCTATTGAAAAGTTTGGCGTAGACGGCGAAATTTCTGTGACAGTTAGATGCATAGAGCTGCCTCAAGGATCAGGCCAGTTAAAATCTAGCCAAGTACCAAACGTAGAAACATTTTTACGCAGAAAACGTACAGTGTGGGATCCTCAAAACTCTGACAATTCTTGCTTTAGCCGCTGTAGACGGTGGCAAAAACCTCGTAACAATATTTTTCTGAAAAACCAATCCTATATTTTATGTCAAAAGGCTGGTATTAACTTCCATAAACCCGCAGGTTTATTTGAATGGCAATTAATGAGTGATTTTTTGTTCAAAGAGTATAACATGCAGTAATTATTTTCGAATCTGCTTCGGGTGGTGCTCACAGATGTACAGGGGGTGGGGGGCAACCCCCCCCCCCCCCCCGATTTGAAATTCCGGGACAAGCCCCCCTTCAGATTTGACCAGTCGGGACAAGCCCCCCTCTCTGAAACCCCAAATCGCTTCATATCGCCGTAAAATGCTTCAAAAATGACCAAAAAAACGGAAAAATCGCTAAAAAGAACGGAACAAAGAAAAAACTCCCCCTATTAAGGAAAAAATAGGTATACTCCGCGTTGATAAAACAAAACAGGACGACACCCCCCCCCCCCCAAAAAGAAAAAAAAGTACCACACCCCCCCCCACACCACGCCCCGCCGAGGAGATAGGGGGGGGGGTAATGGTTAAAAGACCCCAAAATAAAAAAAAACATGGCGCCGCCCCACCCCACCACACAGAACACCTTATTAATTAAAAAAAAAAACTGCAAAATTAAAAAAAAAAATCAGCGCAGACACACGGGGGACGCCCGCCCACCCGCACACACACAGCAAAAACAGGCATTTTTGCCGATACAGCGACAAGCCCCCCCAAACCCAACAAAAAAAAAAAAAAAAAAAAAAACACCCCCCCCCCAAAAAAACAAGCCCCCCCAACACCCAACAAAAAAAAAAAAAAAAAAAACCCCCACCCCAAACCAAACTAGTGATCGAACGGGATCCCGAATCCCGATCCCGAATCCCGAATCCCGAGGGTAAAATCCCGATCCGGTCCCGATCCCGATCCCGAACGCAAATCCCGATCCCGATCCCGATCCCGAACGCAAATCCCGATCCCGATCCCGAACTCAAATCCCGAAATTTTCGGGATTTTGCAAAAGTTTTTGCACGTCCCAAATTTTCAATTTCGTGTAAATTTTCTAAAAATTTTCACTGGGGGCTCCGCCCCCAGACCCCCACTACTATATATATGACATGATAACTTTGTTACAGTAACAGTTGTTGTTCATCACTTATCTTGTTTATTGTGTGTTCAAGTTCTCATGTGGCCCACACAGCGGTGGACGCGGATCAAAATTTTCGATCCGCGACCCAACCCAACCCAGCCCGCGGCTCAGCACTCGTGGGCAACCCGCAATCCAACCCGCGCTGTAAAAGCCTACCCACTACCCTCTTTGACCCACCGTTCCATAAAACCTATGTACCTGTTAATTATTTTTAGTGACATGTGTACATAGTGTACATCTTGACGTTATTCACACTGCTACTTTAAACGAACTTTGCACTATTACGCATTACTCTAATTTCTCTAAAATTGGAGTCCGACGTCGTAAATTTGTCAGGTTTTGGGGGTCGGGAAAAATTTAGCGACCCGCGCAGGTTGAAGTGGGTACCCAAGGGTCGACCCTAGGCTCAAATTTTCCGACCCAATTTCCGATACGTCTCCATTTGCCCAAATTCAGTCTAAAAATATAAAATTTCCAAATTGGATTTTTAGAGTGGCTGCTGATCCCATGCTGATGCAAATTTGTGACTTAATATCGCTTGCTTTCATACATGTAACGGGGTCAAATTTTTTTGGGGGGAGGGTGCCTTTCCGGCCAAACTTTGGAGACCCTCTCCCCTGATTGACCAGAAGCACCCCAAATTCTTCAAAATTCCGTAAAATTTACGCAAAATTGCCATTTTTACTAAATTTAGCCCAAATTTTCGGGACCCTTCCCCCCCTACCCCTCGATTTTGGGGGGTCCCCTCCACCCCCCTCTCATACGTGCTTGCAAGGGCGTAGCCAGGCGTTGAGTCGCAAGGGTCGCGACCCCTTCCTTTTGGTAGAACCTGAAGAAATTATCAACAAGGGTCTACCCTTTGGTTTTCACGTCCGGCCGAAAAAATCTCTGATAATTGACCAAATCTGGCCAAAAAATCAAAAAAAATTCGAATTTTTTTCCTGGAGGCTGCTGCGCCCAGACCCATGCAACTCTGTGGCTGACTATTCCTTGTTATTATCCTTCTTCAAAGCCTATGAATGACTACAAGGGTATATACATATGCTGCATTTACTTGTGTAATACAGTGTCTGATGTGACGCTCCCATCTTTTGTTTTAATTTTGCTGTCTAAAAAAATTCTGATATATACGTCTCCAGTGACCAAATTCGGCCTAAAAACAGAAAAATTCTGTGTTTTACTGGCTGTTGCCGCCCCCAGACCCCCGCTACACTGAGTTTATTTAATTCAAATGACCAACACTGCATTTTGTTATGCAAAAAATGAATTCTGGCGGCTGACACCCCTAAAAACCCGGAATAGTGAGTGTAAAAATGTGAGCAAAAAGTAGACAGGTGCAACCCCCCCCTTCTCAAAATCCTGGCTACGCCCCTGCATGCATGCTTGCTTTTATCTTTCGTAAAAGTGTAACGCAGCACTTGGCAATTATTGCAGCAAACACAACATTTTTAGTAAATTTCTGGTTCGTTCGGCTGACACTGATGAAAGTGATAACTGATTTGGCCGATAAAGGCCGAAAATCCAATTACTAAATACCTGACTTCTGGAGGCTGCCGCCCTTAAACTCCAGCAATGCTTACAAATCAGTATCTCACCTTGTCTCGGACATTTCACGTTGTGCATCGATACTATCTTACTATACTCAGTATTCTGGTGTCAGGGTATCTGTTTCCAATATTTGTGTACTTCCCCCACGTAAAAAATGTACTATTCGACTTCGAAATTTTTTTAAAAATCTCAACCAAAAATCCCGAATCCCGATCCCGAATCCCGAATCCCGAGGGTAAAATCCCGATCCGGTCCCGATCCCGATCCCGAACACAAATCCCGATCCCGATCCCGAACGCAAATCCCGATCCCGATCCCGATCCCGAACTTCAATCCCGTTCGATCACTAGAGTCTAGCTATTAAAGCTGATCCTAAATTCTGTCAGAGTGTAAACTAAAACTTCGAAATGAAACGTATTTTGATGCTCATCTTGAAAATGGCACCTGCGCTACATTTTATAAATGCCCAAAATGTCGTAAACGCATTGAAAGAGAAGAAAAGGATAAAAAACATTTTTGTGGAAAGTTCAAATGCCGAAATTGTAATGAAATTGTAGCTCACGGACATCTTTGTTACATACAGAAGCCAAATCAATGTCTGCTAAGCAGGGACAGATTTACGTATATTTTTTATGACGTAGAAACCTCTACTGACGCCCAACAAGTTTTACATCATTACCTAATTGTTGCGCAAATTCTTTGCAAAAGCTGCATTAATAGTAACGAATCTGAATGCAGTACGTGTGGTTACGTGTGGTGAAAAGGAAAGGAAAAGCAAGTTATATTTTGGGGAATTACACCTTAAGCAAACGTAACAGTGTCGTGTTTGCCCATAATGGTGGCAAATTTGACCATTGGTTTAATTTGAAGCAATTTTTGTCTCAAGGAATCACACCTAAAATATTATCAAACGGAAGTAAAATAATGTGTACGCAAATTGGCGGGATAAAGTTCAAGGACTCTTACCTATTTTTACCACAACCATTGTCAAAACTTCCGTCAATGTTTGGGATAAAAAATGAAGTTAAGATAGTCATCTTATTATTTTATATATTATAAAAAACTATACGCAGTCGACAGAATTGTAGCCAAATTTGAATAATAATAATGTTTTAAAGGACAAAAACATACTGATTTTTTTAAACTGAATTCATGATGCTACATACATAAACTAAATTTTTGTGTTCAAAAAACGTTTTCGTGCAAAAACTTTTTGTTTTTAATAGGGTTCATTTCCATACAAATTTGCTGATGATCCTGCTAACTGGAGTTAAGTTGGGCCATGGCCATCTATTTCAATGTATGATACAAGCTCTTTCAAAACAACGAAACTAGCATCTTTAAATTGACACACACTACAATGGGAAAAAACATTTAATTTTCGAAGTGAAACCGAAGCATAAGTAGTACTCATAAGTAGGTTTCAAATTAGTCGTTAGGGTTATTGATGCCTATTTTGTACTACTTGGGTGTTGATACCATTTTCCACTTTAAACAAAATAAGTGAACGACTGCTACAAAATAAATGAACGACTGCTGTGATGCGGATCTTGGTTAATATAACGGTACTGTTTTGCATAGTAATAAGAATGTGTTTAACCGTGTTGTTAATATTATTCGCAGCTTTAGGCGAAAACAGGCGAACTATTGGTTCAATGCGGATTTTAGTGAACACAAGCGATACTGTTTTATATAGTAATAATCACCTAAGTGTTATTATTACTATGCAACGCAAGCTTCCTTTTTAAGAAAAATAGGAGAACAATTGCAGTAGTGCAGATCCTAATGAAAATAAGCGATACTGTTCTGCGTGGTAGCAATGTTATTGATTGCAAAGGTTTTACCTTTGTCACTTTTTAACTTTTCTGTACTGCGAATCTCTATGAGCGTGAAAGATACTGTTAATATTTGTATTAAACACGAGTTTTGTACCGAGTTGCAAAAAATTTACAGTATAAAACAGTATCAACGTTTACTGTTGGTTTTCCTGTTGTACACCATTGGTCAATATGATTTACCATCGTTCACCACCATACCATGTATTTTTTAGATAATGCCGAAATGATGTTACTATATCGAAAAGTCAGTTTGCCAGTTTCGATCTGTTGGTATAATCGAAAGTAGGGATGTCGCGGATATCCGCATCCGCATCCGCGGATGATCCGCAACTTTTTGACATCCGCATCCGCATCCGCAAAAATTTAATGCGGATGTGCGGATGTTGCAGATTCGGCAAAATTTACTAAAAATGTAGAAAATCAGACGACAATTTTGATTTTTGTGCATGTATATACGAATATTTTTGCTCTTAGAACGGTGGATGAAACTTTATTCTAGGCTTTTTCACCTCATTGTTGGTTGCAAATCGCTCTTTTCTAAAGTAGGCTTCACGAATATTTGATATTGCGGGCATATTCGAACTAAGTTTTGCATTTGCATGTTTGAGAGAGACTAGTCTACAAACTTGTAAAATGTCACAACAATATCAGTTTTTAACTTGCATGCTTTCGTGGATTAAAAAGAATAGACAGAATACGTATAGTGATTATACACCAACCAAAACTAAAAGCATCACGTTGCCAGAGGGTCACGCTGATAGCCTTTGAGTTGGCATACAGTTAACCAATAGCGTTTTAACCAAGCTTTTGATGGCTGCGCATGGCTTAGAAGATATGTATAATGAATGCACAACTTCGATACAAACTGTTTTATCTAAGTCTCATTCCTTAGTACTTGCATTCTTGCAATCATAATTGCTATTTTTAGTATATTATGTATTTTTTGGTGAAAACGTTTTCAAAAATTCTTTTCATAACTTGTTTAGAACGTATTCTAAAAAGATCCGCATCCGCATCCGCATCCGCGCGGATGTCAGAAGTCAACATCCGCATCCGCATCCGCATCCGCGGATGTCAAAAAAGTCACATCCGCGACATCCCTAATCGAAAGTCAAATAAATCCTTTACAACATGCAGTTACTCTACCACACATGTGTTCTTTAATATATAGAGCTCATAAAATGTCGTTAAATACGTTGGGACTTACACCACCACTTGGTTATTGCGACCCAAAACGTTACAATTCGTTGCTGGCAATTAAATATTTGGACTACGCGCACTTAACACATCTGAAAAAATTGTACAAGCGGGAAACAGTCCCAGAGAGGTTATAGTGGCAGGACTACCAGTTTATTACTTAATTTTACTCATTCATTTTAGCTGCCCTGAGTGTTATCCAAATCAATCACCAGTACATTCTGTCTTGAAAAGGCCTCACCAAGACATCTACTTAGACACAATTGCCAAGGATCAGGATTTAGTCGTAGCTGGATTTGTAGTTGATATGGTGTGGGAGCACACCATTAAAATTCTTTTAAAATCTGATTCTGCGCTAAAACTTTTTTGGAATAACGATGTTTTTTGGCAGTTTTATAAGAGTCCCATAACGCCAAGATCAGCTCTCTTCAGAGAGAGAACTGAGCCTAATCGCCTATTAGTTGAGCTTACACCAGAAGAAATTGCTCAAAGCAAACGCATGTTGTATTTTGATATGACAAGTTTATACCCTTACGTAATGAACGGAAAAGACGCAGATGGGGGCACATTTGATTATCCAACGGGACATCCTACAGTTTTAGTTACCAAAAATTTACCACAGGGCGAAAAATTTACTACCAGCTCGTGCCAAAAATACTTTGGATTAATTAAAGCTAGTGTATACCCCTAAAAACTTACTTTTTCCTGTGCTGCCTGTGAAGTAAGTTTTGTTCATTTTATTCAATTTCGTAAAACTTTTAAACGTACCTCACATTTTTTTGGTTTCGTTAATGTGTACGGCAGTGTTCAAAATTATTTTATAAACCACACAGCAAGCGTTTTTATTGTTTATTTAGTATATTGAAACAATGTCCCGTGCCGTTTGAATAATCAAGGTAGTCAAAAATTTAACTTTATTTTTCAAGACTAAACGGAAAACTGATATTTCCGTTGTGCTACATGTGTGCGAAAACGCAACAAACTACAACATGCAATCATTCTGACGATGAAAGGTGTTTAAACGGAACTTGGACATCTCCTAAACTGCATCACACCTTGGAACACGGTTATAAAATCAAAAATGTTTATGAATGTTGGAATTACGCATCCAGTAGTACCGTATTTACACAGTATATCACGGACATGATGCAACAAAAAATTGAAGCTTTTTTTAAAAACAAGAAACAAAATTTTCAACTGTTTTATTTTTTACTCACAAGAAAAAACTATTTTTTTATTTTCAGTGGAAACGTACCTGTACTGAGTTTGTTTCTGAACCAGCCAGATTGTACAAACTTGTGCGGTAATAACCAGATAACGCTCAACAGTGTACAGTTGGTGAACGACAGTCTGATACTCAGCACGTATTCAAAAGATACCAGGACCCATCAGCCAACGAATTTATTCGCTTCACCTGTTTGCGCTTCATTTGTAACGGCATATGCTCGAAGCGTCTTACACAGAGAACTACATCGTTAATTACCAATGTTTGCTATTACGATACAGGTAATATTTCAATGGCAGTGATTAAATATTCTGTTAGGTGGGTCCGTTTCATTTTTAAATCATAAAAAAATTAAATCACCTTTTATTTGGTGTTTTTATTTATTACATTGCAACTTATTTGATCGCAACTTCTAAAACTATAAGGATAAAAATAACTTTTTTATAAACTTCAAAATTTTAGTTATTGTTTTTTCGAAAACTTTGAAATCTCACTTTTATTTCAGACAGTATCATATTTGTACATAAACCTGGAGATTATAAACCTGCTGGCGGTACACGGTTAGGACAGTAGAAAAATGAGCTGCCTGGAGATGCAATAACAAGATTTGTGTCAACGGGAAGCAAGTCCTACTGCTTCGAAACAATTAACAAACAGGCCGAAATAAAGTTGAAAGGACTGACACTGAAACATTGCTGTAGAGAGTATATTGACTTTGACTGTGTCAAAAGAGTATTGTTGTGTGATCACCTGGAGGACATAATATACAAAACTGTTTCGAATGAAGATTTAAAAATTTTTTTAATTCAATCTAGTGAACAGCTAGATCGAGCAGAAATTCTTGTGCCAGCTCCAACTCTTGAACGTCAAAAGAACACTGCAAACGTCATTAGTTGTCAAAAAAAGCAAAACGCTTGCGGATGACTTTTGATAAGCGTATTATTTGTGATGACTATTCTTCAAAACAGTATGTTTGGAACTTTGATAGTTAAATGGTTATTTGCAGTTGTAATGGGAAGCAATGAAAAAAATCATGGGGTTACAATTAGAAAAAAATCATGGGGTTACAATTAGTTCATTGTTGTTATCAAATTGAAGGTCATTGTCCTTTAATATCTATATCTTTTTCTACAATACACTTGGTTGTGCTTATAACATGTCCGTTGACCAAACAAGCACCGGAAATTGTAGATTGGTTTAGTTTCCACTTATCTATTAATAGTGTTTCTTATAAATTTGATATTGATGTTTTCTAGACATTGAAACAATTTAATACGAAACTCTTAAGTGAGTTGTTAAAAGTCACAAATTAGCTTTAAGTTTTGATTTGGTGAAAGTACAGGAGAGAATGGAAAAAATATTCTTCTACGTAACAAATGATTATCAATACATTATTCATTCACTACCTGACTTACGTGCTGTTCTATTATCGTTTTTGCAGAATATCAACTCTTCATCCTCGTTGGCCACTAACGCAATGCTGCAGTCAAAGGGAAAAATGTTGAATATTCAGGCAGGTTTACTGTTTTCTGTCTTATTACTTGTCGATAAAACACTTGATAAGATTCAACGATGAAAGGTTTTAGGTAATGTAAATTATTGAGTAAGCATGTCGTGCAGCTGTCATAACAATAGCATTATTTGATACAGCATATATATATATATATATATATATATATATATATATATATATATATATATATCGCGCCCTCAGAACTAATAGTTAGTTCTGAGGGCAAGGAATTCTGCCCCTAGGAGTGATTGCTGTTGAGGGCAACCCTCACAGCCTATCTTTTGTTAAGACTAGGGATTAACACGATGAGTACTCCTGAGACAAAAGTCAATAGTGAACACAATAGTGAAAATAGACCGGGCCATCATATGATAAAAGGGCATGCTTTTTCGTATACGAATATTGGCCGTTTACCATCATTTGTATGGAGAGGGGGTGGGCTGCTAATGTAGTAGTTACGTTTTCAAAGTTCCAAACTATTTTTATGCATGTAAATTTGCAAAATGTAAAAAATGTCTAGAAACTGTACTTCAATATTCATGCGCGGATACATATTATATGCAAGAGTGGTTATTTGTACTTTAGTGGTACTGGCCAGAAAGCAGAAATGAACTGGAAAAACTTCAAAGTTAGCGAGAGCAATTATCCTATATTTAAATTGAAAATTTTACCAAAGTAAAACAAGTTAGACCTTTTTTGTATTTCACAAATTGACATAACATAAAAACATAAATGACATAACATAAAAATACAGTTTGGAATTTGGAAAACGTACATAATTACAACCTTCACAGCCCCCCCCCCTTCATAAAAATGAGGTAAGCGGCTAAAATTAGTATACGAAAAAGCAAGTCATTTTATCATATGGCCCGGTCTATTTTGACCATTGTCTTCTCAATTGACTTTTATCTCAAGAGTACTCATCGTGTTAATCCCTAGTCTTAACAAAGGATAGGCTGTGAGGGTTGCCCTTAACAGCAATCACTTCTAGGGACAGACTTCCTTGCCCTCAGAACTAACTATTAGTTCTGAGGAATAAATTAAATAAATAAATATATATATATATTTATTTATTTATTTATATATATATATATATATATATATATATATATATATATCTTTGAGATTTTTGGTTTTACATACCTCCGATGAAGACTATTCTGACTTCGAAAATAATATGGTTGGACGAAATCAAGTGCTTGGCCGTTATTGTCGGAGAAAACCTGGAGCGCCACAATTTACATCTGGATGAGGACGGAGAAGGTACATAGCCACCTGTTTGTTTCTGCACAAACTTGATTAAGCGAGGACCACTTGGTTATACGTGAAAATTTTATTCTATTCTATTTAAATCTATGTGTAAGATACCACGCTTATAAAATAACTCAAAAGTAATTAACATAAAAAGGTTACAGGTTCACTTTTTTACGTCAAATGTTAGTAATATAATAATTTTTTACTTAGTTCACATGTGAGTAACACAGAAACATAAAGAATCATTTTTTTAGAGAGCATTGCGGCCCAGTACCTACTAGAAAAAGTTGAAGACGAATGCCATGGTTGCGCAGGTCGAAACAAACATAGCACGAAATGCTTGGACTACTTTTTTTCAACTTTTTTTAAAAACATTTTTCAACTGCATGTAATCAAGCACTAGGACAGGAGACTGGCTTGATGAACAGGCCTTTATGGAGTTCGGTCGCAAAGTTCGCGCCTACTTGGCATCGATGATGGGGCTTATTTAACAATCTTATTTTTACTCGCTTTACTTGACGATCGGCTTGACCTCTTTTGTTTTTGTATATATTTATGCCTACTGACTCTACCTCTTTTATTGTGTAATGTATTTTTGGGACAGTATTGTTTCAATGGAATCTGTTGTACAGTGGTTCAGTTGGGAGTTGTTTGTATCAATCTTTTGCCTGACAATGACGGATTATATGATTTATAATAAAGTGGTTTTTAGCACAGCATTAGTGTTTCAAATCAAGTTTTAACGCTTTCGTGTTTTTGCTGAAAAAGTATATCTATCAATTGTACAATCACCGCGAAACAAAATTAATGTAGCCAAAAATAAACAACTCTTCCATTTTTTTACCAAATATGCTGATGATAGAGAGCGAAAATCTTACCGTATAATTGAGACTAACATCACAGCGATGCTCAATATTCATACGGCTAATTTATTTTTCAATTACTATTACCAAATCAGTCTTATTACATAAATCAGTTTATCAAAAGCTTCTGTCAAAAGAAGTTTTGAGTAATTATCAGCGGTGCCTGATTAAACTTCTTGCTCAATTTGTCACGGCCCAACTTGTTATAGATGGAGTCAATATCTGTACCCACAGATCTCACTAATGCATACTGCTGTGCATTGTGTGGACCACATTTGAATGGTATGATGCATCAGATCATCTATTTCAGCCATGAGGACCGACATGCTAAATACCACCACTCAGATATACGTGTGTTGAAGTGCGTTGTCTGTTACTCAGTAATGGCCAATCATCAGTGGGCTGGTTTAGCGCGCAATCATGATGTTTGTGAATCCTGTTTGACAAGGTGGACTGAGGTTTCTACTACCTGTCCGTATTGTCGACATTTTTGTGACAACAACCGCTTATGTACTTATGCCTGTGTGCGATTTGCGTGCTTGAGAGAAATATTGCAGCGGTATCGTAATTTTTTTGAACGCATTAGTTTTGTGAAATTAGCTACGAAAATTGTCTTTAAGGTTTTGAAATTCTAATTTTAGAGTGATAAAACGTAATTTTATTTAGCAATCGATTGTCTAATGGATCCCACAAATGCCTGGCAATTCAAAACACCTTCATGACATTCATGAAAATTTTTGGTTTGCTGTCTATATTGTGGTGAAACGTGTAAACACATATGGTGGTATTCACGAAAGGTGTTTTAAGTCAGTCTTAGCAAGACTAGGTCTTAGGCGTGTTTTGCAAGACTGAGCTAAGACAATCGTTACGAAAATACAGATGATATTATCAATAGTAAAGATGGCAAGACTGACTCAAGACTGGGTCCAGACCAAGTCTCTGAAAACGCTCGCTAGACTGCTATTCACGAAAGCAGTCTTGCGTCAGTCTACAATAAATGTGTTAAATGGTGAATATTATACGCAAATTTATGTGCATTAGGTGGTAGTCGCATGATTTTGGTTTATTTTGTTCGCACAAATGTTCACAATTGCGAAATTTTTTTTGCCACAAATCCTTTTGTGATTGTTTTTAGCATTTTAAATAGTATATTAGAGTATTTTTGCTTTCGGTACTTAAAAACTACATTTTTGGTTAACAATAAGCGATTTTTAGGTGAAGTTTGGCCACAAACTGTAAAAACCGCTACCTTTTCACCAGTGGCGTAGCCAGAAAAAAATTTCGGGGGGAAAGACTTTTCGATTTTTAAGTGTGTAAATATGCACCTAATTGCAATTTTAACGCATAAAACGACACATTTTAGTACTTTTCGGTCAAAACAATGCTAATTGTAGACCACAGCAGCATCAAATTTAAAATTGAAGCTAAAAACACAGAAAATTACAAAAATAGCGGACTGGAAATGTTCCAGAAACTATAAGACTTGCAAATGTTTCAAAATTTTTTGACATTAAAAACTGTAAATTTACTAAAAATGTCATTTTTGTGACAATAGCTAAAACATTTTTGTGACAGCTAAAACGATACACTAAAACAATACAATGCAGTATATGCACACGCACATGCTTTCATACAAGATAAAGGCAAGGAATACTAAGCCACAGAGTTGCAGGGGTCTGGGGGCGGTAGCTAACTCTAACTGAAATAAAAATGGGTTGACTTTTTTGCCCTAGTGTTTTTGTTGCCCTAGGAAACTTTTCTGGTCAGACCTAAAAATCTAAGAGAGCGGTGAGCAGAATTAGAAGTAAATTTTGGTGAGCAAAAATTTAAAATCGTGCGCATTTGCCCCGTATTTTGCTCAAAAAAACCTGCTTCTATCGAAAGTTTAAAAACAGGAAAAATAGGAATTTTTCCAAATAGGAAAAAATAGGAGGGGGTCGAAAAAATGAGAAAAAAAAGAAAAATAGGAGCCGCAACACCCCTGCCATATTATAACACACCAACCCAAGAGCACAGCCCATATAACACACCTGCCTAAGAGCACAGTCCATATAACACACCTGCCTAAGAGCACAGCCCATATAACACATCTGCCTAAAATCACAGCCCATATAAAACACCTGTCCAAGAGCACACACAGCCCATCTAGTTCAAGAGCACATCCCACATAACGCACCTGCCCAAGAGCACAGACCATATGAAGAGTTCATGAAAGGGCGTGTGAAACTCCACATCGTTTTCCGTATCAGCGTGATCGTTCTCGTAGAGGTCCATGTGAAATCGACGTGTGAATTTCAGCAGCAGTCGATAAATGTCATTGAGCACTAGAATCGATTTACGGAAAGAGTAGTGACGTCGTTTGAAGGCACGAAACAGCACAAATTGGTCCCGTCCAGTGTCCATGTTTTTCAGAATAATTCGCAATGGCGTTTCGGAATTGATCTAAATCACAATATACAACTCAATGACTCAGAGTCGCACAGGAATACTAATTTTAGCCGGATACATACATGAACTTGGAAGGGTTTACAGTTTACACCCCCCCACAAGTGCTTCACCCCCCACCCCTTCTACCCCCAGAATGTTTGTAAGGTAGCTCGCGACGACAAAATCAAAAATCGGTGGCTCACGAAGAGAAAATGCGCGTAAAAGTTGAGGACAGCTTGAGTCGTTTGCGAGCAACACCACAGCTGTGAGGAAGGTAAAATATAGATAATAATCAAACATGGAAAAGTATTAAGACGTATTAAGGCCTTCGGTGTCCGTGACAACAAGACCCCTTCCATACATATAAGAGGGATAGATGGGGGACCCATCGTTTAAACTCACAAAAATTAAGGTATTTTTTGATCAGGGCGGGAAAGGGCCCACAGAATTTAGCCAAACAGACCGTCTCAAAATTTTGACTTATGCTTACATTACTTGCATGCTTATATGCCTAGATATATCAGCTTACACAAGAAATATACAGCCGTCTGAGTCTTGCCACGGTGAGGTAGTGCTGCACACGGACACAGTTTTCCAGGTAGAGTTGCACAAAACTGATCTTATTGTAGACCAGTGCGTCAGTGAGCAGGGGGAACAGGCGTCTGGCCTCTCGACCGCTGGAAAAGGTTAGGTAGGGCAGAATTCGTTCTTTCACAACGTCGGCTCGATTCCACTCTTGAGCGAGCTTCAGTCGTTCTACTTGAGATAGATCTTTTTTGGCTGCAACAAAATTCGTCCTGCCAATTTATGACATAAGAATAAAGTGCAAAAAAAGCCGCCTAAAAAAGCGTTTAAAATGAATCAAACTGATTAGATTCAGTTTTATTTGGTTAAAATTGAACATCAAGCAGAGACAATTTAAAATATGATTTAAATCACAGTCAATGTCGTTAGTTATTGGCAAAACAAATTTTTATCTAATCCACTTAATCAATTAATTAATCTACTAAATATCTTGACTGGGCTTCAGCGCTAGCCTCAGCTGCATAAGAAGCCAGCTAACGTATTCAGACAAAGCAAGTCTGAAACACCAATCAGACACTGATAAAGCGGGGTGCCGGTTCATACGTCTTGTCCATGCCCCTATCAATTTCTCCCCAAGCAATTATTGGAAAACTGATAAACCAAATTAATGTCACAGCCGTAAGGAACAACTTACTGTCTAATAAGCTGGACAGAATAACGAGATCCAAAGCGTCATTTTCCAAAGAAAATATGTAAATCTAAAAAACAAGACATATGGAAATGTTTGCCACGAAAAAAAAACCAACAGCAATAAATAAAAAAAGGCTTTCAGATACCAGAAAACCTTTTCAGATGTTTCCAACAAAAACTAGATCTATACTCTTGAGCATTTGCTAATCTGGCACTTAAGGTTGAGACCGATACTGGGGGTGCCGGGTAGGATCTCAATCGCTGATTCCCCTCTTTGGGGCATCTAAGCTATTCGAGGGCTGTGGCTGTTAATTGCTGACACAAAAATACCGATGCCTGACCAAAAATGTATGTATCGAATTTCATTGCTTCATAGCAACTTAGTCGTCTGAGATAACCCCCATAATGTATATATCATTCGAAAGCATTTTTGATGGGAATTTTTATGAAATTAAAATATTTGAAACAATTTTGAGCAAAAAATTTCAGTTCAAATAAAATTGATTTTTTTCGCCTAATTATTTGAAACCTAATGTATTATAATATATCATTCGATAGCCCTTAACATTCTGCGTCGAATAATATATATACAACAAAATATATATGCTGAGTTACAGCTAATTAAAACGACCAAAAATGCCGTTTTTCAATGAAAAAATCAAAAATTAAAAAATCGATAAATTTTGACTGATATATTAGGTGAATGATACATTAGGTTTCAAATAATTAGGCGGAAAAATCAATTTTATTTGATTTAAAAAATTTTATTCAAAATTTTTTAAATATTTCAATTTCATAAAAATCTCCGTCAAAAATGCTTTCGAATAATATACACATTATGGGGGTTATCTTAAACGACTAAGGTGCTATGAAGCAATGAAGTTCGATACATAAAATTTTTGGTCAGACTTTAATTACAAGCATCAAGAATACAGCAAATAATCACAAAAATGACAACACTTGTATTTTCTCAGGGTTTAGCATTTTTTTAGTCATACTTTAGTCTGACAAAAAAATACTGAAAACTGAGAGAAGATAGGTTTTTTTAGATAGCGCATTTTAGCAGCTACTCGCTGTACTCAAGAGGACTGAAATTAGTTATTTTCGTAGTGAAATCACAAGTTTTTTTGTCTGATTACTCGAACATTGTTTGGTCAGACTTTAGTGACGTATTTTTTTCCAGCTGAACGGACAAACGGCTGTAAGTATGAATCGACCTCACCAGGTCAGGGTGTTCGCAGCAGACGACCAGATTTTCCGCAAGTTCCTTCACAAAATTCTCATCCTTATTTTCTTGGTTCGGAACCCATCGTTCTATTGCTTCGCTCAGTTCCCGTTTCAGTTCACAGCGTGCCGAACTGCGGTCAATCTCATTTTGATAACTGCTGAAAAAAACAAAAAACAGTGAATGCGGATTAGCTTTCATTACAAGATACTAAAATAAATATCGTAGCCGAGCCAATCAACACCTCACAAGAATCCAATAAGTTTTGTGAGCAGCGCTAATAAAAATAGATACATCTTCTTAAGCGTCGATTTGTACCTGCAGCCGTATGTCCCTTCAGCCGGCAAAATATGCAAAATAAGCAGAAGAAAGTCAGCATGTGGCGTGATCATTTCGGCATTTTACCAACTGAACGGACACACGGCTGCAAGAATATGAATCGATCGAGCCTAAATAACAACAAAAAAAGTCTGACCAAAAAATGCTGTACCCTGATGCACAACAGAATTGTGATTTTTGCGACTACTCGTTGTACTCTTGAAGCCTGCAATTCGTTTTGAAATCGTGTGTTTCTTTTTGTCTCCAGGGTCCAGCATTTTCTGCTCAGCCTTTGACCCTAGACCCCTGACCCCTACCTCAGCGCATTGGCATTATCCTGCACCACTTTGGCTAGCAGGTCGGCGGCACGGCCACTGCCCTGACAGACTAACAGGGGGATTCCCACACTGAGACTGTGGGCAGCATTGCTGAGACTGATATGGTCCCCCTCCACCAAAATGCTCACCACTGGAATACCAAGGCCGCCCTCTGAAACAGACCCATAATGGTAGGGGGGGGGGAGATATCAAACCAGTTCAAGGGTCGAGTCATACTTACAGCCGTATGTAACGTCAGCAAGAAAAGTTACACTATAGTGTACGTACACCACAAATTTTTCGTAGCTTGAGTGGCGGCAATAGTTTGTGACTACATGCACATTTTAGCAATATGAATGGATATCGCTTACAAGACGCTCAATTTTTCCGTACATGGTACTGTCCTTCATGTTCGTCATGCTATTTTTAATCAAAACAAACTTAAATCTAAACCGCCAAATCCAATTTTGTATGAAGCCCTGACCTAAGTTAATCTCCTCAAACAAACAACACCAATTGCAAAAAAAATTGCAGAGTAGTCAAATTTGCTGAATGAAAGAATCATAATAGTATTCCTAGGGCATATAGTGCCTCCGTCATTTACGCAAAGACACAACCCCCCCCCCTCAAGAACATCCTAACCAAAATGAATCCTACCAATGATTGGTTTATTGATAGCCTGTTCCAGTCGTGCCCTGAAGTCACAGACCCCCCCGTCCATGCGATTGCGATAGCCGTCGTCCACCAGCAAGAAGTGGGAGTGGTTGGGCTCCAGGGTCACACTGCTCGCCCCCAGCTCGTGCACGTGAGCAAAGTAGTGCACTGAGCTGGCGTAGGGCTGAAATAAATCAAGGGGGGGGTCAGAATAAGACCCGTCTTAAGCCCGAATCATGCGTACAGCCATACATGTTCGAGGGGGGATAGGGGGTAATGGGACACTTTCAAAAATCCAAGCACCTGGGGAGAGTGCTTCAAAACAGCAAAAATTATGCGTTTTCTTGCAAAAATTTGCAACATTCAGACTAGTCACAGTGGGGCATAGAGAAGTTTTGACAAAGTTTTTTGGCCAGAAAAACCCCTAATTTCGAAAACAGCTACACGCATGCTAGCGAAGGGGACCAGGGGGGGGGGGGGGGGGAACCCCCCCCCCTTAAGGAAAAAAAAAAAAAGGGGCGCCCCCCGCCCCCCCCACTACAGTCGTATATATAATACTTTGTATAAAAACGTTAATGCATGCGGACGAAGTAGCATGTTCGTGCAGCTAACAAAAAATATTGTAAAAAAATATCCTAGAAGCTAAGTGTGTGTTTGTCATAATTATACAGGCTGAACCGACATAAACATTTCACTAAAGTTTGACAAAAGTTTAATGAACAATCAGGCTTTCTTTTCGATCGTTAGTTCAAGTGGAGTAGCTAGTCATAACTTGAGATTTTGTCGCTGATCAAACATGATAGTAGACAGTTTTGAGTCTTGCTTCGAAAAATTGTAGCTATTTTATTCATACTTTACTGATTGTTCTGAAAAAGTTCTTTTAAAAATCCTCATTTGAAAATACAGCGATCCTGGACCTACCACCGTAAATCATTCAAATTTTTAAATTTTTTACGGGAAAATTGCCAGCTATATGAATCGCGACTACAGACAAGTTATTATAGTAAAACAAAAAACCAAGTAGTGGTAAAATGCCGCTTCTGAGCCAGGAGCCTATCTTTAACGTGTGTTTTTTGGCTCCATTTTTGCAGCTGTGGAGCAACCTTTCAAAAAGCATGCCGCTTCTGAGCCACTTTTTGTGGCGCCAGGAGCCTATCTTTGACATGTGTTTTTGGACTTTATTTTCGCATTTTTGGAGCACCACTTTCAAAAACTATTCCGCTTCTGCGCCACAAAGTCACACGGGTGGAGCCTATGTTCATAACATTATCAGTTTCTGACGACCTGCCATAACCTTGACTCCTGATAGCATACATGGGCAAGACCCGGGATTTTCCCGGGTGGACCGCGCGACCGCGCAGCGGTCGGAGTTGGACCGCGCAGCCCGAGCGGAGCGAGGGCTACTCTGAGTAACTATAAGGACCGCGCGCATAACGGACGTGAAAGTTGAGTTGACTGCACAGTCTAACTCGCAAGCCTAATGACTGCGCAGTCTAACTCTAAATTAGCTGCATAGCCCAAATAGTCTGCTCAGTCTAACTATTAATTGACTGAGCAATCCTAATGACTGCGCAGTCTAATTCTGGATTGATTGCGAAGTCAAACTAGAGTTAAACTGCCAAGTCAGTAAGATTGCGCAGCCAATTAATAGTTGGACTGCGTAGTCCAAAAAGTCTGCACAGGCGTAGTCAAACTAGAGTTAGACTGCGCACTGCGCAGTCAGTAGGATTGCGCAGTCAATAAGAGTTGACCGTGCAGTCCAAAACTACAAATAGTCCGCGCAGTCCAACTATTCATTGACTGCGTACTCCTAATGACTGCGCAGTCTAACCCTAGATTGATTGCGCGGTTTTTGGAAAAACCAAACCCCCTTTTGGTTTTTATTGCGCGGCCGATACGTCTCCAATTGACCAAATTTGGCTTAAAAATCAAAAAATTATTATTTTTTTCTGAGGACTGCAGCCCCCAGACCCCTGCAACTCTATGGCTTACTATTTCTTGTTATCATCTTTCATCAAAGCCTATGGTATGTATGCACAAGTATACACATCATGCTGTGTTCATGTTTGATACACTGTCTGATGTGACGTTGTCATTTATTGTTATAAATTTCGGGTCGGAAAAAATTTCTGATACGTCTCCAGTTAACCAAATTCGGCCTAAAAAGTTGAAAAAATACCAATCATTTTCTGGGGCTGCCGCTTCCAAACCCCTGCAGCATGTGACTCAGTGATCTTGGGTTTGCAATGCGAATTCAAGTGTTAAAATAACTGAAAAGTGCATTTTATCCCATCACAAAAACTCAGAAAGTCATTCCCCCTGAAACTTTTTTCTGAGTGGGCCATTGACAGCGAATTTATTTAGATTAAATGATTACACTATATACATTTTGCAATGGACCCTTTCGCCGCAAGAAATTGATAGTTTTCCCGGGTTCATTTTAACCACCTTGCCCATGTATGCCTGATAGGGAGCAAGTCTGACCCAGATAACATGAGTCGTCTAGATGACTTACCCAGATTTTCGTTATACCATCATGTTATCAGTAATTAAGTTATCTAGTCATCAAAATTTCCAAATTATACTATTTAAATTTCATCATTTTTGTTGCAACCTGTTTATGATATATATTTAATTGTAACATATGGTTTTTTGACGCATAAAAATATTCTGTTTCTAAGTCAATTCTCATGGGTGTAAAAAGAAACAGTTACATAATATATAAGCAGCCTTTACCATTATTACTTTGTTAATTATTTATAACATCAGCTGCGATCTTCTTAATTATTTTCTTTCTCGTCCCAGATCTTGGCTTACAGTTTCTAACTATGTCAATTATCATGGTTATAAAAAGAATTAATCAGCTAGAATATTCTTAATTATTTTCTTTCTAGTCCCAGATTTTGGCTTACTGTTTCTAACTAAATCAACTATATATCATGGTTATAAAAAGAATTAATCAGCCGGAATACTCTTAATTATTTTCTTTCTAGTACCAGATTTTGGCTTGAAAAGGGTCATTAAATATTACATAAAAACGTGCTTTTTATTAGTTTTAATAGCTTATTATAATTCAAGATTTTTTTAAAAAAGTGATTTCATCTTTTGAAGTTAAAGTTGGTTCCATAATTCTTAGAACAAACGTAAGTTGTATTTTATATTTCATGTTTTTCAATTGTGGGTTGGTAAATTTAATGTTTCAGACTTTTGTCGAAAAAATTTAGTCACTCAATATATAAATTTATAAATTTCGTTCATTCAATTTAGAAAAAAAATTAACTTTATTTGACCGTGAAGCACACTGAATTTTGTCAGCAGCTTCATTTTGACTGATTTACCAATAATTTTACTGATGCATTTTTATATACTGATAATAGGCGCGTAATCAATTGTTTTGTTTTCAAGAGTGCTCAGCTATTTTATCATGCATCTGCGGTGTTTTTTGATCAAAAAGTGCGCATCAGTTTTAAACTTTAATGCTTAGAAATTAAACAGTTCAAAGTTTGATACGCTTTACCTGGCAAAATATGGTGACTTACTAGGTTCCGCTTTCTTTGTTTCGGCGTCTTTTTGACTTGCTTTGCTTACAAATTCATTCATAATGAATTATTCATCTCATTCAACTAAAAAAATCAAGGTACAGTAATAGCACTAGATATTTTCACGTGAATATAAATTTAACACGTGAATCGCACTGAAGCTATGTTTAGATCGTGAACTTCACGTGAATTCAAGTTTAGACATTTGAATTGCACGTGAAGCTGCTTATAAACCAGAATTCTCCGTAGAACTGTGTATAGAATATCTCGTGAAGCGTATTATCTAATCTAGAAATCACTCAAGCTATAGTTTCACGTGCAAAATACCCAAGCTAGGCAGCTTGAGTAACTGTATTTTGATAAGTTCAGTAGCTGTATTTCAAGTGTTATAAAGATGGGGTTTACGTCATTGTCACGTGACAAGATAGTATAAATAGGGAGCTTTTCTTCGTTTGCTATCAGTCTTGGTTTAAACTTTCCTCCAGAATGGTTGCGTTTTCTTGTTGTATTTGTGATAAAACTTTCACTCGAAAAAATAATCTTTTACGTCATCAAGATGAAGTTCATGATAATTCTGCAAAAATCAATGTGAATTTTGCTCTCGATATTTCAAAAGGCGCTAAACAAACAATTTTGCATTTCCATTTCAAACAACGCCAGCTATTCTTTTAACCCATTTGAACCATCTACCTCAAATTATGAACACCCATCATCACCTTCATATCCCGAACAACACATGGTTACTTTCGCCAATCATCAGTCTCAGCGCTGCCGCTACCACAATGTTACATGTTTGAAGCTCGAATGTAATGAAAAATTTGAAGACCTATGGATGTTGTATATATAAATGCGCGGCGAAACCACTCCTAGATTTGCTGACTTCTTACTTTGAAGAATTCTCCATGTTCAAGTTTGACTTGGTTTTAAAAGTTATTTTTGAAAAAGTGACTGACACGGAAGCAACCATATCCTGCTATTTCCACAGCAAAACCAAGCAAGTATCATCTCTGGATCAAATTGCTGCAAGTTTATTGGATGCGTTCAAAAGTCTCAACAAACACATCGAGGACTAT
>JASANF010000769.1:0-31106 GCA_030248245.1 Trissonchulus sp. WLG1_4
TTTTTTTTCATAACGGCCAATGCTCTATTTGTGCTCATTTTTAAATTTCGATGCTCATTTTTAAGTTCGAATGCTCAAAAAATTTTAAACGTTTTTTTGCACTGTTGCATTGCTAAAATGACAGGTATGTAGCCGTTACAAGTAGAAGTATTTGGTAAGGACAACACAATGTAAAACATAAAGATTAGTCTGTGAGCGATTGCTAATTTTAGTACTCATAAAAAATTTCGGAGGGGAATGACTTTTCGATTTGTGGCGTTGGTGAATAGCTGAGTTCCTTTTTTAGCAATTTTAACACTTATGAAATTCCTTTACAAAACGCAAGATTTTGTGATCCACAACGATGCCAGGGGTTATTAACAATTTTTTAAATAGTTAGACGAAGAAATGTGGTCGACTCGACATATCAGAAATTTTTTTCAACAAAAAATTGTAAACGAAAAATGGTAACATCCATCAGACAGTGTATTACACAAGTAAATGTAGCATAATATACTCGTATACTGTGTAGACATGCAAATGCAGCATAGGCGGCAGCCCCCAGAAGAAGATTAAAGAAAATTTTGATTTTATGGGACCAAATTTGGTCAATTGGAAACGTATCGGAATTTGCGGCGAGCCAAAATCGAAGATGGGACCCTTGTTGACATTTTCTTATGAGTTGACCAAAAGGGGGGGCGGTACGCCCTTGATACGTCCTGTATCCAGGTCGTACGTAACCAGAATTTTGAGAAAAAAGGAATCGCACCTAGGATATTTTTTTGAAAATATAGCAAGTTTGCAAAGGGGCGGCAGCCACCAGTAAAACATGCCGAATTTTTAAGAAAACAGACCTTTGAAACATGCAGGAAAAAGCAATTTTTGCTTAAAAATCAGCATTTTTGTGCGCAACTTCGAGCACTGTGAAAATTTTTTTGTTTCGCCGATCCAACAGGGGGATTCCTCACGTGGCTACGCCCTTAGCTTGATATACTGACT
The DNA here is from genome assembly GCA_030248245.1 of Trissonchulus sp. WLG1_4. Classification (NCBI taxonomy): domain Eukaryota; kingdom Metazoa; phylum Nematoda; class Enoplea; order Enoplida; family Ironidae; genus Trissonchulus; species Trissonchulus sp. WLG1_4. The sequence goes on from JASANF010000769.1 coordinate 979, forward strand.
ACTGGATACATAAGCTGAGACAAAAATCTATGAAATATAATTTAAATAAAGTGATGCATTCAAGAAGACTCCCCTACTTGGCAACATAAATAGAGAAACACTTTTAAGATCTTATTTGGATCAATCTGGGACACCCCGAAAAAATTTCCGAACCACCGGAAAAACTAAAGGGGCGGACACTTGTGTAACATGACTCGGGGAAATTTTTCAGAATCTCAATTTTTTATCCTGGTGACGTCTTTGGGCGGCCCAGTAGTGTCCTACATGGCCAAATTTGGCCAACGTAGCCCAGTTGACTGATATCGTAGTTATAGGTTAGTTTCGTTTTCGAATAATTGTTAACTGTTCTGCCTAAATGTGGGATAATGAGAAATAAATAAATCTGAAAAGACATTAAAATTTATTTTAAAAAATTTTGAGGGCACATCCGGGGGCACACCGTCCTGGTCTGTGCTATTAAGAATGGTCAAGTTGGCCAGCTGACTTGGCCAACTTGGCCAACTTCAATGGCTAACTTGGCCAACTTCAGTTGGCCAAATTGGCCAACTTAAGTTGGCCAACTCAACTTGGCCAACTTGGCCAACTTAAGTTGGCCAATCCAAAACCGCCAACTTGGCCAACTTAAGTTGGCCAAATTATTTTGGCTAACTTGGCCAACTTAAGTTGGCCAACTCAACCTGGCCTACTTGGCCAACTTAAGTTTTTTTTAGTCTAGTTAGTCAGTTCAATAAAACGAAAATTTAAAATGTAAACTTTAAGATTTGAACTTGTTTATTTCAAATAGTGAAAGTATCGGATGTTCAACTGGGCGAACTTGGACTACTTTCAGTTGGCCAACTTGGCCAACTTCTTGAACATCCGATACTTTCACTATTTGACTAAAATAAAGTCAAGTTCACAACCCGAAACCAACATTCTAAATTTTTATTTTCATTAAAGGCCTAACTTGAAAAAACTTAAGTTGGCCAGTTGGCCAAGTTGAATGGTCTACTTAAGTTGGCCAAGTTGGCCTAGTTAATTTGGCCAACTGAAGTTGGCCAAGTTGGCCAGTTGAGCTGGCCAACTTAAGTTGGCCAAGTTGGCCAATTTGAGTTGGCCAACTAAGTTGGCCAAGTTGGCCAAGTCGAGTTGGCCAACTTAACTTTGCCAAGTTGGCCAAGTTGAGTTGGCCAACTTAAGTTGGCCAAGTTGAGTTGGCCAACTAAGTTGGCCAAGTTGGCCAAGTTGAGTTGGCTAACTAAAGTTGGCCAAGTTGGCCAATGATTTGGCCAACTTAAGTTGGCCAAGTTGGCCATTTAAGTTGGCCAAGTTGGCAAATTTGCAACAAAGTTAACAGTGTAGGACACTACATTTGGGCCCTTTGGGCAATAGCAACAATGCTCATTCGATGCTCGTTTTCTATTTTTCAATGCTCATTTTTATGTTCCAATGCTCGAAAGAGTACAGAATTGAGCAAAAAAAAAACCGTGTTTGAAACCAAGGTCAGCATACCTGTTCCATCGCTATGAGTATAGTAGTCGTAGCTTCCTAAATCCGAGGGTCACGTACACTTTTACCTGCATAGTCTGCATAGCTCTAATATTTTTTGTGCAGGAGGAAAGGAGCAGGAGGGTCAGCCTCAGCCCCCCAGATAGGAGGGCTGGGGTTCTGACCCCACCCCCCCGGCCAGAAGGCTACTTCCCCCCCAGACAGGTGGTTCACCACCCCACCTCCCAGAATTCAGAATGTTTAAAGGTGCGCACGACGGCAAAGTCGGTGGCTCATGAAGGTAAAACCGGCGGAAAAGTTGCTCCGCGCACCCCCCACCCCAAGTTGCTAGCTACCCACGTGTGGGCGCAACGTAAGCTTTTGCACAATACTATCACAACCTCAGCTTTATTGGACCATAAATTATTCATCTCATGAGGCTGCTGTTAAGGTATAGAAATGACTTTACTGTACAAAAATCTGCAAATTAAATAAATGAAATTAATAAAAAATATATGTAACGGGTTGCCCATTTGCTGCTGCGCAATTGTCCGCAACCGAATGTATAAATGCCATCCCGTCCTCATGGTCAGCCCCCTGCTATACATCATCACTACACAATTACAATACATAGACAGACCTTTAGTAGTAAGTATGGTAGTAGTAGTGGCATATATTATGTCTGGTGTGTGGCGTTGGCCAGTGAGGGAGTCGGGTTGAGGATGTGTGACTAGGCAAGGCGCGACGACACAACACCACCGATGAGCTGATCGCAATAATGCAGAATGCTTGATCGCTACCAACAGCACTACTAACCGCGCGCTGACACTACAACAACAACTCAACAATTATATTATATACAAGCATTATATAGTTGCCCCGAAAATTTGTTTGTCTGTTTGAAATCGAGGGTCGACAGGGGGCGAAGGTCCCGAAAAGTTATGAAAAAGTGCGCAATCAATGGTAAATTTAGTGTATTTTCGGTCAATCAGGGGAGCGGAGCAGGTTCCCCAAAATATGACCGGACAGCCCCCCCCCCCCCCAACAAAAGTTATTATTGCCAGTTGTTTGTATTAACATACAACTACAACCTCATTAAAAATGGTTATTGATATTGGTCTATGAATGAAAATAAAACGGAAACATAACAAAATTTGTTGATAAATATATCAACAAATTTCGCCACTGCACAAAATTTTGTAATTTTCTGAAAAAACTACTGAGCAACAGCAAACAAATGTTAATCCAATTCCAAATAGTTGAAAAATTTGATACATATCTATACATCACAATATGGAACAATAAAACCTTGTAATCCCCCCTAAAAAAATTGGAGGTCGGGACGGTAGTGTTTCCAGAGTCAAGCAGGGGCGTTAAAGCGTTTTCACCAGCCTCCCCTCACCGCCCGAAAATCGAGAAACCGCTAAGATACCCCTGTGACAATTGTGTGTTTTTGATCGATCACGGTGGACCGCAAAATTTGAAAAAATTCAGGGTAGATATATACTGCAAAAATAAAAAGCGGAAAAAGGAGCAAAAAATAGCTTTCTGGTTTTCTAGTTGGAACAAAACTACTGGGTTTCTTTCCATGAAAATATGTTTCTTATGTCCTAGTTCCCCCCCCCCCCAGCCTCTGTGGCCGAATAGGCGCGGCATAAAACGGAACCGACCAAAGCTGAGCTTCTCGCACTCCTTTCTCGAAAAATTCAGATCGGAAAAACAAAACCCATTTTGAGCTCCTACTTTTTCCTTTCTACGTGTCCATAGCGTCTATTGCGCCCAAAATTATTGTGTGAAGAAATACTGAGGCATAAAAAATAGAAAAAACTGAAGTATGACAGACATACACAATCTGAAAAAGTAGTAAAAAACAGAATCCACTTTTTGAAAACCAGGTTAAAATCAGATATCTGAAATCCAAATATTTACCACCTTCCATATCACTGCAACAAATAAATAACCAGAATGCACCAAAACGTATGTCAATAGAATAACGAAGATTAATAAATAGCTACATAATATAAACATAAAGCAGTGCAGAAACTAAGACGAAAATAACACAGCACGCGCATTATATATAGGCTAGATAAACGACGCCGCGACGGGTCTAAAATAGGCAGGCAGGCAAAGCGAGCAAAGAAGAAACACACAAGAGTGCAATCTTGGGCCAATGACTGAACTGGGCAGACAAGGCAGGCAGGCAGGAAACCTTGTCTGTTGATACAACATGCACTACAACACACACACATACACACACAACACACCAGCGCATATATAGACACACACGCACACACAACAAACCAATAATGTCACATGCACACACGCGCACACACACACACGACAACTCCGGGACAGATCGAAAACACGCTGCCTACTGCTCTCTCGCTACTACTCCCTGCCTGCCTGCATTCAAAGACCCACAAGCCACATACTAATTCATGTATATATACGTATATGTGCATCCGTACATATGTATGGGTATCTGTGTGTGCGTGTCTGTACATGATACGTGCACAACCAGTGCGTGTGTGTGTATATGTGTGCGCTCATGCAGTAACCACTAACCAAACAGCTATTTCATGTTCGCAGTATATTGAGAATACAGAAAAGTGTTTGGGACAAGTTTGACGAAATCAATTTGGACACGCAGAACACGAAGATATTTATGACAATACCAAATTGGTTGGGCCATATATACCTTTACCGGACAAAACTAGTTTATAATATTGCATCAACATTAGCGACTATTTATTCATACATCGCTGACACTGGGACATATACGGGTAAAGTGAACGGCAAAGCGGCTGTTCAATGTATGGGTTATGGCACTGGTTGGCGTGCTACAAGTGATTTATACGCAAGTTTCTGTGAAACTCCGAATTCAGCAGCACGAGTGTGCAACCACACCAGTGCACCTGCATGGGGGTTTCTTTCACACATGCGTATCGATTACTTTTAGCAAGCACAACTACCAGTGCTATAAGTGACTTGTAAATCGATTCCAACTCTGACTGTGCGTGCACTGTGCAGTATAAGTGGACTGCACGCTACTGTGTGCACTAATGATACTTCCTATACTGTAACACTGAAGCGAGTTACAAACAATCACATTTTATATATATATATATATATATATATATATATATATATATATATATATATATATATATATATATATATATATATATATATAATATACTACCTTCCATGTTCCATCCCTTCCATAGTTCCATATATACATACATATGTCCATTCGACACTTCAACCAAACAGAAATCAAACTTTTTTAAGTTTGGTAAACAGACATGTCACTTCTGCTTTCACATGCCTAGAAAGTAAGTTCTAGATATTAGTGTCTTTTACATGTCCAAGGTCTCTTCCGCGTTTACGTCTACGTGATAAAATGTATGTAAGTTCTGCATATCTGCATATGTGCTATATAAAGTTTTCTTGTGTGCAAAAAAACTACTCCACTGCAAAGATTCTTACCTAAACTTCACTTCCCTTCTATTAATTTGCTGTCCTAACTTCATTAATCATTTTCAACTGAAATTTTCATTAACCTCAGAGGACCTTCAATGAGCCGATGGCCGCCAATAACAGTTTAAAGAGTTACGTATACTAGACTAGTATAAATAGTATTATTGATAAAATAATTGACACATTCTGAGAGCTTATGCTTAGCTCAAACTTGATTCGGTACAACCCAAAATGATATCCGGCAGGTCCCTAAGAACTAAACAAACGGTGAGTACTGAGACTACGACAAAAAAAGACACTGTCGTGATTTTAGAGTAAGTTTTGAATGCTTTATAAAAGTATGCTACACAAAACGTTTGGGATTCCCCTGAGTTCAGTTGCTTGCGCCAAGGCCAAAAGGCTTGCGAGGAGAGCCCCAGTCACAAGATAGTCCAAGCTCACACTCATGCAACAATCAGCCAAGCCTAATCAATCAGAAACATAAAAAGGGGGCTAACAATACGAACGTAACCTGTCCTAGTATAATGGGACATCGGAATCTTGTGACTGGGGCAGGCGACACGGTACCGCCAGTAAAACCAGGCCTCCTGCTCCTCCCGCGTGAACCTCGGATTACTTGGTGGCCCCCCACAACCAGGCGAACATACACATATACACATAATATGTTAAAGAAGCAACGCCTGCTGGCAAGCCACGGGTAATCCTCTTGGCCTTCTCAGGCTGAGGACAGCTTGAGTCGTTTCCGAGCGACACCGCAGCTATGAGGGCGGTAAAAAAATGTTTATGTGCATAGCCTTGCAAAGCTATGTACATAACCCAAAAATGTGAAAAAATTCGTGCGTCCAGTTCCCGTGAATGAGCCAGTACAAATCTCGTTTATATAGGCAAGAAACCTCCATCCTCCATGGTTTTGTATTTGTTCACCTATACCTCAAGGGAAGCATTTTTTGTAATACAACCCCTACCCACAAATTCTCTAGGCTAAACTGGCAGAATTTTTCCTTAAAATTTCGATTTATTAGTACCTAAAGCCCGGTTCATACTTGTCCTTGTCCCTGTGCTTATCGTAATGTCCCTAAGCGATTCCAAGGAAACTACTTGGCCAAAATAAGTTAATGTTTCGCATGAAGAAAGTCTTGGTCACATCCAGACCGTATGCAAAAAATTATCCAAAACCTTTGTGTAAATTTTCCGCAGCAGCTGACTAAAATTTGTCCTTTTCCCTGTCCTTATGTCCTTAAGGACAAGTATGAACCGGGCTTTAGCCTGAACAGAACAGAACAGAAGTTTACTCCAAGGAAATGCGCCATAATATATATGACAACGTCACAGTGGCAGATCCAGGGGGGGGCCGCCCCCCTCCCCCCCTTTGGCAAAGAGGGCCCCCTCAAAAAATTTTCCGATACGTTCACAATTCATCAAATTTAGCCCAAATATCCAAAAAAATTTCCTGGGGGTACCGCCAGAACTTAGTATTTGCCGTAGTTCTAATTGTTATTATCTGTCGTAAAGGTTTATGCATGTGTATATTAGTGTTTGGCCGATACCCAAAAATACCGATAACCGATACCGATAAAAAAATACCGATACCGATATTTTCTATGAAATGTGCATATACGTACGTATATCCATAGACTGTGGTATGTATACAGACCTGCGGACTGTACATACTAGACATTGTGGTGTCGTATGGGAATGCTAATATATGTTGAGATAATAAAGCGTAAACTTGTGGTTGGGTGTAAAGATACCCACCAAAAAATTTGTACCAAGGAGGTGGAGGGTTCAGTCCAGACGGAGAGAAAAAAAAGGATGTGCCCGGCGCCAGCGTGAGCCAAAAATTTTAACCATGCGTTTTTTTTGTTATTGAGCGTATATATGTATTTGTAAAAATGGCAGCATAGCTAAGTGGTTGTAATCTGAAGGTTGGACAATCAAATCCTACCTAATCGCTTACATGAGGAAGCAAGGGCTAATCGACATTGAAGACATTAGGGCCACGTCTCTCCTGCCAACCCAGCAGTATAATATCCCAATGGGATGTGTAAATGGGTACCACAATTATTTGGGAAAGTAACAGAGGTCTGTGTTTGGCATTATAGCATGAGGGGCTGCTTCCCCTTCTTCATGACACATAGTTCTTTTAGAAGCCGCCTCATGGCTTTGTAGCGCCAATGAGCACCGCACCCTAGGGCAGAAACGCCAAAGAATACTTATCAAGCCGCAAGTCACCTTTATCTTTTATATTTCTGAAAAATGGTCATTTTTGATAAAAAGCTATACATATTGCATAAATTTTGACCAAAAAACTTTAAAAAATGCAACTTTTTGGCTTCAACCAGGTAAAGATTGCATCAGTTTGAAGGACGGGGTGAGAATTGTATTTGCATGAAATATCGAGGGTGAAGGCTCCCACACAGTGACTGAAGAAGGGCCAAGGGGTACCAAAAATTATTTAGAATAAAAAAAATAAAAGTATATACTGCTGTTAAAATTTTTAGTAAAAATAGTCGTAGTAAAGATATGAATGTCAGAAAGTCACAGCATAGTTCATGCACAGGCCAATGATAAACTTGTGGTCATGTTCGTAGAATAGGCAGTGCGTAAGCTACTGACGCGTGTATATGTATATATTGCTGCATTGTGCCTAGCCTATCGAAATGCAATTGGTTACTGCAGCGTGTTTTGTTTTGCTGCTAAGGCAAAAAGTAATCAATTTCTCTACGTTCAACACAAATTTACAAAAGTTTTCTTTCGAGGGTTCCTTGTCCCCCGAAATTTATTCCGACTGATTTTGTACATACACTTTGGTTTTTTATGGCCTACCAAAAAAAATTTACGTTAGCGTCCATCAAATGCGGCCAAACGATCTAAATTTTCTCAGATATTTTTTACTGGGGGCTACCGCCCCCAGGCCCCTGCAACTCTTGAAAAACTGAAATTTTTTAGCGTTAGGAATGAAAAAATTGCAACCCATTGCACAAACACAGCTGCTTCGAAACCTTTTATTTAGTGCACATTTTTAGCTCTAAATGTGCACTAAATAAAAGGTTTCTAAGCAGCTCTCTTACCCGGTAAGATAGATCGACCATGTTCAAGTCGACGTTTAAAATCTGTGATGTTTTTGGCTGAGACAACAGTGTAAGGTAGGTCATTCCAAATAGATACTATTTGGTTACACAACTCGGTTCGCCTCGATTCTACAAAGCTTAGGTTTGACTTTCATATTATATATGTCCTCGTGTTCTATATACTATCTAGCTAAGTCACAGAACAAGATTTGAAGCATCATATCATTTTTGGCTTGCAAACATTAGTAATATATAAAGTGTGCGAGTAAAACAAACATCATTGCACAGATTAAAATAGACACCAATGACTAGAAAACACCTGGCATGATTTTATTGGGCTGGCGCAGTGGCGCCCCCCGCCATCTGGCTACGCCACTGAGTATCACCGCCAACTACTACGACTGCTTATAAAAACAATTTTTTACCTAAAAGAAATATATATATATATATATATATATATATATATATATATATATATATATATACAATAGTGATTCTTGACTTTCGTTCGCCCCCCTACTTTGGTCGGCATTTGTCTGTCTGTATGGGAAAGGAGCAACCTCCGTCATTGCCCTCCCGCCAATAAATTTTGCGTAAAAATATGTCAAAACACCAGGGGCCCGTTGCACGAAACATTTATCAGTCCCGTGTTGCACAAAACACTGATAAATTATCAGTTATTAGTGAATTATCAGTAAACTGCGTTGCACAAAATTTACTGATAACTGATAATTATCAGTTATCGGTTATCAGTGATCAGTCTTATATGAAATACATTGGAATTTATCAGTAAAATACTGATAAATGTCGTGCAACGCTACACTGATACCTGATAAAATTTTACTGATAACTGATAAACTTTTGTGCCACGGGCAGGGCCGGTATTCATAAAAGTCAGGATAAAAAGCTCGGCTTTTCAGCCATAAGTCTGGCTTGAAAAAGCCGGGATAAAAAGCTTGGCTTGCGCTCAAGCCTGGATTTTTAATTATCCGAGCTTTTTGGGCAATCCTGGCTTGATCAAGCCTAGCTTTTTATCTAAGTTTTTTCGTATGTATGAAAAAATCAATAAAATCTATGTGGAAGCTGGGATTATAATCCGAGCTTGATTTTCGGGACAAGCCCCCCTCCTTGAAACGCCAAAATCGCCTCAGATCGCTGTAAATTGCTTCAAAAATTAGCAAAAAGCGAAAAAATCGCCGAAAATATCGGAATTTCGCAAAAAATTTCCCATTTTTAGGCAAAAATTGGAAATTTTTGCGTTTTTGGTACAAAAAATCGGGACAAGCCCCCCCCCCCCCTAAAATGTCGAAAATTCCGGGACAAGCCCCCCAGACCGAGCCCCGTGTACATGTACATATGAAGTCGAGCTTGCACTTTTATGAATACGGGGGCAGGAATAAAATTGAAAATAATAAAAAATGGTCATGCAACAAAATGCAAGTATGTATTTACGCGTCTACACATATGTACCAGAAAAAAAAACAAAAAACCCGTTGACAAGTCTGGACAACGACCGACTAACGCTACCACGATCAGCTGAAAGAGCAACAGGCATAAAAACAAAATAGTTGGGAGAACAACTGCAATCATGGGAGTCAAGAAACAAAACAAGTAAATCATAACTGTATATACATAAATTCGAATGGAACATAAATTAAAAATACGCAAAAAATGTTAACAATAACTGAAAAAACTGCTAAAAACATGCTAATTTTATCTATAAAACATGTTATTTTCATTTGAAATGGTTCATTCGTGCAAAATTTTAAAGGTTTCTAACATACACATGTCAAAAGTATGTTAAAAAGCAGTTTATTATTCCACACGAAATTATTAACATGAAATTAATAGACAGGGAGAAAATGGCGTCTTTTTAAGGTGGTAGTGTCGCCAAAGCAGTTTTGCTCATAGGCTGCAAAATGAGAACTTTTTGCTTTGAAATTGTACGTTCACTGAGAACTAGTGAAATGCCATATGGTGTCAATAAATACTGCCAGACACTAAACTACCAATATCTACCGATATTTTTAACCAATCAACATTTGTGAGCCAGACATCACACATTAGAGAAATAAAAGTTCAAAAAATCAAGCCAGATATCAGATTGGCCAGCTTGTGAAGTACATGTAATGTTTTGACGCACAATTTTTTGCCACAAATAAGAAAAATGAAAAATAAAGGTTCGTTTTTCTTTTGATTTCAAAATAAGTGTCTAAATTTTTCAGAATTTATTATTATTGCTGTGAGCACTTTACAGGTTACGCACAGTTTCACAGTTCCAACAGCCATTACTCCACAACCACTCAAGCAATTTGCACTAAATTTTGTGTGCATAAACTAGAGTATATGTGCTTTTATTTTTTGTAAAGTATCTAAACAAAAAGTTTTTTAATTGTGACGAAATTATCGAATGTGAATAGGTTTTCAAAACGTCATTTTTCCGACTTTGCGACTTCACTGCTAACTGTATGCTGCATCAATTTTTCTCAAACTGGGCAAAAATGTTCGCCTTGAAACATATTTTTAGAATATATATATAAATAACAATGACCTATCTTTCACTGAAAAAGTTTTGTAGTCGCGCAAAATTGACTGCTTTCGCGACACTACCCCCTTAACGCCTTTTTAACGACTGAAAAACGCCTATTTTAATTAGAGAAAAATAGGCGAAAGATAGACGGCGCAAAAATAGTCGTTAAAAAGGCGTTAAAAAGACAAAAATAGTCGAAAAATACTCAAAAATAGTGGTTAAATATATAGTCAAAAGTAGACGTTTCAAAACTTACGACAAAAAGCAAAAATAGTCGAAAATAATGCGTAAAACAGTCGAAAAATAGTCGAAAAGTAGTCGAAAAATAGTCGAAAAAAATGCGAAAAACAGTCATGTTATTTAGACGCCTATTTTTCGACTGTTTTCCGTCTATTTTCATTACGATTGAGAATAAGCAAAAAATGGGCGTTATTTAGACACCTATTTTCGACTATTTTCCGCCTTTTTTCGTTACGATTGAAAAAAGGCGAAAAATAGGCGCCTAAATAACGACTGAATTTCGACTATTTTTCACTGGAACAAAATAAGCGAAAAATAGACGTTATTCAGGCGCCTAAATTTCGACTGAATTTCGTCTAATTTCCGCCTATTTTAAAAATAGTCGAAAATTAGACGCCTTATTTTCGTCTAATTTTCGCCTTTTTAAAAATAGTAAAAAAATTAGACGCCTTATTTTCGTCTAATTTTCGCCTTTTTTAAAAGTAGTCAAAAATTAGACGCCTTATTGTCGACTAAAAAGTAAACAGTATTCAGTATTTTGGTTTTCCTGTGATATGGGTTAAAAACATATAAAAATTTCGTTGAAAACTTGAGCATGTTTTTAACATATCAAAAAACATGTTAATTCCATTCAAAAAAATTAGTATGCTTTTAATATAAATTTAACATATGTTAAATTAACCAGGCTGGTTGGCGGAGCTTGCGAAAACCATGTTAGATTTATGTTAAAATTTTGGGTTAAATGCAGCTGGAGGGGGGGGGGAAATAGTGGACCTATTTTTTTGAATAGAGCACCTTGGGGGAAGCATTTTTGCCTCAAGAACCCCTATTTCAATTTTTAGATTTTCAGAGAAATGATCCCCCGAAATCTGAATCCTCAGTGAGAGACGTTTTACAATTTTTTTTCCGAAGCCCTTAATTTTTGCGTTCTAATCGTGTCTAAAATCTAAATGGTGTCAGATTATTGTTTACAATTTTTTAGAATCAAAACAAAAACTCTTTGACCGGGTTCCAGCCGAAAAATTGGCCGAATTCGCCAGAAACGTCCAATTTTTGACCAAATTCAAATTTGGTTTTAATTTAGGCTTGGGTTTTTAGGCTTGGGCTTAGGCTTAGGCTTAGTATCAGGTTTAGGCTTAGGTTCAGGCCAGTGGCGTATTTAGGGGGGGCTGGGTGTGCTGCAGCCCCCCCTTTGCGGTTTGAGCACCCCCCTTAGAGGGTCGCAGCCCCCCCCCCCCTTTCAGCGGCGGTGGCTCACTCCTCAACATGGTGGCTCACATTGCTCCGCACACCCCCCCCCCCGAGGTAAGGTGGCTCACGGTTGCTCCACACCCCCCCCCCTTTGCGAAATCCTGGATACGCCACTGGTTCAGGCTTAGGCTCAGGCTTAGGCAATAAAAAATCGAAATTTTCAGAAAAAATCCTGCCAGCTTAGCCTAGAGAATCCTGCCAACTAAGTAGGGATGGAAGTCTCGGTTTTTTTTCCGAGACCGAGACCGAGACCACGAAACCGAGACTACCGAGACCGAGACCAAATTCCGAGACCGCCAAAACCGAGACTTTGGGTCATTTTTTGCCATTTTTTTACCTATTCATTTGATGACTTTTTACAAGTTTTTAGGTAAAATTAAGACCATAGTCAGACACTTTATGTATAAATAACTAACGGCAAGATAACGACAATTTTGGTTACATTTTTGGTTCTTTGCCTCTATTATGTCTGACCATGTATTCTTGAATATTGTGAAAATTTCTGTCTCAAATTAGACGCAAATTTGTCCTTGTGCTCGCTAGAAAATAGCAATTTTTAACACTGTTTGGTTCGAATTAAGTTAAAAATAGCTCCGATTTGATTGGAATTACCAATGTCTTGGGCTTAAAAATTAATTAGATTTGCGTGCGGTGACGCTCTTTCATTGCATTTGAAAGGGACCCCCTCAATCCCCTGGGACTAAATTTTAGTTGGGAGTAGAGTCTTCCCTTCTCATCTCCTGAACTATATACATGTGTCACGACATGGTTCTGAGTAGTGCGTTGGGTTGTATATACTTTCACAGATTTTTGTTTTTGATTTTTGCTGCACCCATAACTATATAATTGGAATTTACAGTTAACTATGTGAAGCCACCAATTGGCATAAGAAAGTTGACCAGCAAAACACTACAGAGAATTAAATAATGTCACACATACAGACTGGAAAGATAGTATGAATTAACAAACCTAATCACAAACATACATTTTAATGTGTATATATATATATATATACTGTGTTTACTGAATACTGATAAACTAAAAAACAACCACACCACGATAAAGTTTTTTCGGAAAAAATTGTCAGAATCTCACTGTTTGGTGTGAAATTTGAATACAAATATGAAACAATATGAAATACAAACTTTCGAAAAAAATTTTCTGCCAAAAATATAAACCAAAGGGGGGACCACAGGAAAATTTTCCACAGAATTGAAAAACCGAGACCGGGTACAAACCGAGACTTTTGGACTACCGAGACCGAGACCGAGACCGAGACCGAGACTGGGCTAGTCTCGGGTTTTGACCGAGACCGAGACCGAGACTTCCATCCCTACAACTAAGCCTAGACGATGCCTTAAAACATTAAAACGCACTCAAAACTATCCAAAAACAAAGATTATAGCCAATTTTGGCTTCGAACTTTGGCCTACGTTCACGTCCAAAAACACTGAAAATGCAATTTTCAAGGGGTCATAGCTCAGAAAATCCAAATTTGTGGATAGGGTTTCTATTACAAAAAATGCTTCCCTCAAGGTGCTCTACTCCAAAAAATAGGTCCACTATCCCCCCCCCCCCCAACTGCACTTGATCCAAAATTTTAACATATTTTAAGGTGGCACTCCTGAAATGTGAGTTTTGGCCATTATATTGAAGACGTGCTAAAATAAGTATGCATCGTGTTCAAAAGTAAACTTGCGTACATTTGATGTATATACATATCACATAGAAAAAATTTGAGAATTTTGGAGCAAATTTGACAAGAAAAATATTTACCTCGGTGAAGTTAGCAGACCCCTCATCAGTACAATTTCTGAAATATGTTTTTTTTGATAGCTCGGAATTTGTACTATTTTTTACTAATATATACTTACACATTTTGTACTAATTTGTACTACGAGTACAAGTTCGTGGAAACTGTCTGCAAACTTGATTTGAGGCAATCCCACAAGCCTAAACACTGCGTTAAAATAATAAAGGCGATTCAGCCTGGCGACGATTCGGCCTCGTGACGATTCGGCCTTGTGCAACATTTTCGGCCTGGCGACGATATTGCCTCGTGACGATTCCACCTCGTGTTATACGACCGTTGAAGCTCTCCTTCTCGCAAAGCCACAGTGGCGTACCCAGGGGGGGGGGCAAGGGGGACATCAGCCCCCCCCCTTCGCGATTTTAGCCCCCCCTTCGCGATTTCAGCCCCCCCCCCTTTTTTCACTTTTTTCCTGTGGTCTTCTTTGGTTTTATGACACCGCTGAAAAAAATTTTTCGGCACGTTCCCAATTGACTAAAATTACACTGTAACTTCAAAAATTTTCCAAAATTTTCTTTCGAGAGGATCTCGCCCCTAATTCATTACTGCTCTAATGTATATACATGACTTATATCTGCTATGGTGTATTAATAATGAGTAATGCTGACAACTATTATTTGTATTTAGTTATATATTTTGTGTGGCTTCTAATTAAAAACCGTGTGGTGGGTGGAGTGGAGGACGAACGTCTACGGACAGCCCTTGTCACCCATGGTTTTTCTTCAATTTTTTCCTGTATACAACGTATTTTTCAGGTTTGCTAGTCCCCCCATGGGCCGATTTTTCGCGCTTTTTTTATCTAAATGTGTGACTGTTAATCTAAATGACAAGTGTTGCTTAGAATTGGTTTTTCTATGCAATTATTATTTCAAAATTCTAAAAATACTCCAGCTTCTGGGGGTTGCTGCCAAACCCAGACCCCTGCAACCACTCTTTTTTACGATCAGTGTTGCTTAGAATTGCTTTTTCAATGCAAATTTTATTTCAAAATTCTAAAAAAGCTTCAGCTTCTGGGGGCTGCCGCCCCCAGACCCCTGCAACCACTATGATTTCACAACAAGTGTTGCTTAGAATTGCTTTTTCAATACAAGTTTTATTTCAAAATTCTAAAAAAGCTTCAGCTTCTGGGGGCTGCCGCCCCACAGGAAAAAAAGTGAGTACAAAATTTATACAAAATTTATACAAAAAAGTTTTGTATAAATTTTGTACAATTTTTGTATAAATTTTGTATAGATTTTGTACTTTTTTGTGCAAATTTTGTACTTTTTGGTTTTTTCATTTTTTTGCGCTACAAGCAGTTTTTTTCAATTTTTTGGCCATTTCCGTCTGAAATAGACATTGTTTTGACAAATACGCTTCATTTTTTATCTCTCTGAAAAAAAATTTTTTTCGACTTCTGTACATATTTTGTACAAATTTTGTACAAATTTTGTATAAATTTTGTACATTTTTTGTATAATTTTTGTAGAAATTTTGTATATTTTTTGTACTTTTTAGAAAAATTTGTTTCCTGCAGTTTTTTCCTTCTTTTGACCATTTCCGTCTGAAATAGACATTGTTTTAACAAATATATACGCTTATTTTTATTTTTTTGAATAAAATTTTGTTTCGACTTTTGTACATATTTTGTACAAATTTTATACAAATTTTGTATAAACTTTGTATATTTTTTGTGTATTTTTGGTATATTTTTTGTACGCTTTTTGTATAGTCAGATGGGGTAAAAAAATACAAAATATGAGTACAAGGTTTTTTTGCTTTCCTGGGTTAAGTATCTAGGGCAAACATTTTTCCGACAATATCTCGCGGAGTTGCTCTACAAAACCACATATTAAACTTTTCTCTCTGCATTATATACTAATTTTATGGAAATCGAAAAATAAACGTATTTTTTACCCCCATTTTGGGGGAAAAAAATACGGTCGCGGGGAAAAAAATACGGGTCGATTCTGACTCATCCCAGGAACGCAGACTAAAATGCTTCAACCGTTATGAAACTCAACTCGAACTTACTCATTTTTTTAATTAAACTCGCACATAAAAGAAAAGGCCACTGAAATTAAAGCCCCAAGAACACCACAACTACTTTTTACACTAACCTCCTTTTGAAAAATTTTTTTCAAAATTTTTTCCGTTTACGTATTATTTTTTTGCGGTAAACTGAATCATTTGACGTAAAAATTGCACCGCGGAACGCTAAAATTTGTGGTGACGCCCTGCTTGATTGTTTTTGCATACTTAAATGTAGTCTTAAATTAGTTAAATTTCCCTTCATTGCTGTCAATATTCAAACAGTGTTGTACAATATATTGTTCCCAGATTTTGTATTTAAGGAGTGAATAACCAATATTATCATCAGTTTCGCAACTTGGGCATATGTGCGTCTGTATGTGTATTTATGTAGCTGAGCTCATAATTTGAACACCCTAGTGTAGCTGGAACCGCTCTGTTGGCAGTCGGTGGTCGTAGTACACTTGGAGGCAGTAGCACCTTCCTGTGCTTACTTTTTTAAGCAAATGAAGTTGTTTTGGTTTAAAAACACAACATGAAGGCAAAAAGTATCCGTATTTTTTTTCCCCACAAATCGACCAAAAATGTGGGGTAAAAAAATATGGCTCCCGTAGGCGCCAACCAGTACCAATAGAGAAGAACCATTCATAGTTTGCAAGAAGGGTAGTTGACTATGCCATATGCGCAGCTAGTGTCGGAAAACAGCTAGACCACGCGACAAGACAAGCTTGAGAAAAATTTTGTTGGCTCTTGTAAAATGAGCCATATTTTGAATGCATGATTTGTCAGCTTCGTATTATAAGCTAACGACAGATCATGACTAGGTAATACGTTTAAGTAATGTAGAACTAGTAGTGCTTCCTTTGTATGTATTTAACAGGCATATACCTGTTGAGGTTTTTCTTGGAGGGGGGTGTACTTTTTTACCCCATGTTTTCGATCGTATTTTTTTTACCCCCTCGACTATACTTGGTGAATTTTTTCGCCTGACTGTAGCACTAATAAAATGGTTTCTAACTACTGACGTTTCTGATTAAGAAGCCTCGAAAACTCCGGGGAAAAAACCCTATGCCGGGAAAAAACCCTATCCCTTTTTTCGGTTGTTCAATTAGCAGTAAGTATAAACTCAATTTCATCGTGTTCTATAACTTTCAGGCTGCAGTATGGACTAAAAAACCGTTTCTCCGACACCCATGTGACTCACAGTAATTCTTCAAGTATCAACCCTTTTTGGCAGAAATGACTTCTGCCCAAATATGCATTGTTTAGTATTTAAATGCATTTTGCGCTCGACAAACAGCGCCCGCGTCTACCAACTTAAGGGGCAATCTTGAACTTAAGGGGCAATTGCGTTTTTAGGTGTTTTTTGGAAAGCCATAGCTCAACGTTTATATACAAATTCATATCACAAGCGGTCTTTTGCATTCAGTAGAGCACTATCTTACCTAAATGTTTACCGTGCATTGAAACGTAACCTTTGATTGTCTCCAGTACACGCAGCTAGAGAAAGGTCCTTCCGAAAATATTAGGATTTTTTACAAAAAGTTTGCGCCACAGCTTTGAATCATACGATTATGTGTTGGGCCAGAAAGTTGGTAAGGTTTTCAAATATTCCAAAAAATACTAAATTTTTTTTACTAAACTAAAAATACAAAATTGAAAAAAACGTGAAAATATGAAAATAAACGGTTTAAATGGAGTCTATGGGGGGCAGCTGGTGCCTACCAGACGTGAGCATTACATATATAAGTCCCATAAAAATTATGCTCATTGGTCCCCCTGTTACGCTCTTGTGCCGTAGCTACAGGGCTCTTATTTTTTTATTTTTTTTATTTTTAGTTTTTTATTTCTATTTTGTACTCATGTATGATATACTGCTTGGTGATATGGTGCTTGCACTTAACCAAAACTCACCCTCGCCTGAAATTGCATGCTTGCACTGAACCCTGTCTTGCATACGGCCCAAGAGTAAGCAGAAGGCCAGCATAGGGGCACAATAACACGTGTTTTAGGAGCTTGTTATTTCGCTTTTATTTCAGTTTCCGTGGTGGGTGAGTGTCTTTTGCTTTTTTGTACAATATGCAGTATATATATATATAATTTAAATTTCGCACAGTAGCATGGCCATTTGCCCTTAATTATCACTCCCCTCCCTCTAGTATGTGGTGTAGGGTATAATGTTGCATGTACCTATTATTGCACTTTTTCACCTTTGCATGTTTTTTGCTGGTTTTTCGCTTTGGCTTGCTAGTTTTAGGCAAAGCGGAACGACGTCGCGACTAGCGATATTCGTGACACAGGTAATTGGACATGGCACTACAGGCATGAAGCATCAGTATTTGGTAACTTGACCAGAAAATAAAGTAAGCTACTTTGGTTTTTTGATTGGCGATAATTGCGCCGGACCTGTAATTGTATGTATCATGTTTGAAATAACTAAACACAACACATTCCAACACATGGGATCCGCTGAGATAAATGTCGCTTGCGCCAAGGCCAATAGGCTTGCGGGGAGGTGCCCCAGCCACTAGGCGGGCCCCAGTGAACATGACACATATACGTAGTACACAGAGGACATCATCTTGGTTGGAGCCTTGGGCATATCTAGATAGAAACACTCCGTGTGTATATATACGGACTAGAAACCTAGTGGCTGGGGTGGGCGACACGGGAACGCCAGTAATTACCGGGCCTTCCGCTCCCCCAGCGTGACCCTCGGACTGTTTTGTGGCCCCCCACAGCCAGGCACATGCACACATAGCACATAACGAATAACCTATTGCCTGCTGTTTCGCCACAGGGCAGTTCTCTCGACCTTAGGAAGGTTGAGTGCGGTTTGTGTAGTTCCCGAACTTCTCTGTAACCGTGAGGGTGGTAAAAAAAAAAAAAAAAAAAAAATGGAGTCTATATATATATAGAGCCGGCCGGCTATGTGTAATTTTGTGTTTTATCAAAATTTAATCATGCGCTCCGGGAATCAATGTTTTGGGGCACAACTTTTTTTAAGTGACAAATTTTGACTTTCGTCAAGAAGCAAGGAAGGATTAGAGCTTTTATTTGATACTCATGCAGTTGGAGGGAATGGGGGAAGCTCCTTCCTAAATTCAGAGACAGCCGAGGGATTCGGGCCGCCAGTGGTGAAAACGCGAAGAGAATTAATGCACAGATAGCAGGGGATAGCAGGGGGATAGCGGGAGCTCTTACGAAAAAATTGGAGATTTTTGAAATTTTTAGGCAGAATTTAGTCAACTGGAGACGTATCAGAAATATTTTCCGACAAGAAAAGTAGCAAAAGATGGGAACACCATAGACAGTATATTACACAAATAAGGTCAGCAGAATGTACTCTTGCAGACATGCATTGGCTTAGATAAAAGATAATATAAAAGGATAGTAAGCCACAAAGTTGCAGGGGTCTGGGGGCGGCAGCCCCCAGAAGAAAATGAGAATTTTTTAATTTCAGGCCAGATTTGGTCAATTGGAGACCTATCAGAAATTTTTTGCGGCCGAGCGATAAAAACCATAGGGGGGACCCTTGTAGACAATTTCTTCAGGTTCGACCAAAAGAGGGGTCGCGACCCCCCCCTCTCGACTACGCGCTTGGCAGTGCAGGACCTACCACGGGAGGGGGGTCCTCCAAATGTTTGCTACTTTTGGTGGCAAACTGCAAATTGTGCGAAAATTCAATAAAAATTCATCAACTTTTATATCGATAGCTACACAATGACGTCGACAAAAGGATGAGTCGCGACCCTTGTACACATTTTGTACACCCTTTTTTGTGGTTGCCATTTTAACAACACTGAAGCAGCCTGATGCCTGTAGTATCAGTGAAAAAGGTCCCAAAAAATTTTTTGAAAAAGTACAAAATTTATACAAAATTTGTACAAAATTTATACAAAATAAGTACAAATTTTGTACAAAAAATGTACAAATTTTATACAAAATTCATAAATTTTTTTGTGGTTTTATTTGCCATTTTAACAACATTGAAGCAGCCTGATGCCTGTAGTATAGGGATCGACCGGATATCCGGATCCGGATCCGGCCGGATCCAGTGGATCCGGATCCGGCGCCGGATCCGGATCCAAACCTGCCGGATCGGGATCCAGTATCAAATTGGCACTTCTTGACGACAACTATTTGTTGCAAGGGTCCCCCCTTTAGTTCTTATGGTCCGGCCCTGGGTTTTTTTTTGCGCAAAAACGTTCGCAATTGCGAAAAAAATTTGAAGATGGTGTTCTAGTGACTGTAAATGGGACACATTTTCTTCCATGTATCATCACAAAGACTGCACGTAACAATAATGGACAGTATAATAGGGGTCCGAGACTCGGAGGTGACATAATTAAGAAACATTTCAAAATGTTAGCATTTGCAGGCCTAACTTGGTCATTGGCCGAGTCTTCTGAAATTTTTTTACGGCTGAGCATCGATTGTGAAAATTGTGAAAAATTCTCAGAACGGCTCCATAAATTTAAATAAAAATGTCAAAATCGTTGCTTTTTGGCCAAAAAGAGTAACACTTGCGTCGATCTTAATCCTGTCTAGACGGAAAAATGTTTTATTAAAATTTAAATGTAAAATCTACTGCATTAAGAAACTAAAGTAAGTCTGCGAAAAAAAATTTGATTTTGCGAAAAAAATTTCAAGCTTTTCGCAAAATTGCGAAAATTTGCCAGCGAAAAATAAACCCAGGTCCGGCCGGAAAATTTTTCTGATGCGTCCCCCCCAATTGACCAAATTTGGCCTAAAAATCAAAAATTTCCCACATTTTTTTCCCGGGGGCTGCCGCCCCCAGACTCCTGCAACTCTTTGGCTTACTATTCCTTGTCATTATCTTTCATCAAAGCCTATACATGAGTACATTATGCTGCATTTGCATATCTACACGAATATAGTATGCTGCATTTAGTTGTGTAATACACTGTCTTCTGTCTGATGTGACGTTCCCTGTCGGAAAAAATTTCTGATACGTCTCCAGTTAACCAAATTCAACCTAAAAATTTAAAAATTATCCATTTTTTCCTGGGTGCACCACTGGTTTTTACTACAAACAGACTCAATTCATTGCCCTCGATATGGCTGCGGCTACAACAAATTAGCGTAAAGCTGAAAAACGCTATTATAAAAAGTCAAAAAATTTCTTCAGACCCCCGCCCACCCCCCGAAATCGAAGTCTGGGACAGCCAAGGGTCTAGTTGGACAAAAAATTTTTGATTTTTTGAAAAAATGTCTGTGTGTCTCAGGCTGGATCCGGATCCGGATCCGGCCGGATCCGGCCGGATCCAGTGGATCCGGATCCGGATCCGGCAGAAATTTTGGATCCGGTCGATCCCTAGTAGTATCAGTGAAAAAGGTCCCAAAATTTTTTTGAAAAAGTACAAAATTTATACAAAATAAGTATATACAAATTTTGTACAAAAAATGTATATATATACAAACTTTATACAAAATTCATAAATTTTTTTGTGGTTTTATTTGCCATTTTAACAACATTGAAGCAGCCTGATGCCTGTAGTATCAGTGAAAAAGGTCCCAAAAAATTTTTTGAAAAAGTACAAAATTTATACAAAATTTGTACAAAATTTATACAAAATAAGTACAAATTTTGTACAAAAAATGTACAAATTTTGTACAAAATTCAAAAAAAATTTTGTGGTTTTAGTTGCCATTTTAGCGACATTTAGGCAGCCTGATGCCTGTAGTATCAGTAAAAAAGGTCCCAAAAAAATTTTTGAAAAAGTACAAAATTTGTACAAAAAATGTACAAAAATCGTACAAAAATGTTTGAACAGGAAGTACAAAATTTGTACAAAATTTATACAAACTCGCACTCTGAGTACAAAATTTATACAAAATTTATACAAAATTTGTACAAAATTTATACAAAAAAGTACAAAATTTATACAAAATTTATACAAACTTGCCAAGGTAGAAATACAAAATTTATACAAAAATTATACAAAATTTATACAAAATTTTTTGTACATTTTTTGTATAATTTTTGTACTTTTTTTGTATAAATTTTGTACTCATTTTTTTTTCCTGTGCCCCCAGACCCACAGGAAAATTATTTCTAGAAAAAAACTAGAAAAAAACCAGAAAAAAACTAGAAAAAATTATCTAGTTTTTTTCTGGTTTTTTTCTAGTTTTTTTCTAATTCTTCCTGACGAATATCTGGTTTTTTTCTGGTTTTTTTCTGGTTTTTTTCTAATTTTTTCTAACTTTTTTCTGACTTTTTTCTGGTTTTTTTCTAACTGCCAGTCTCACGATCTAGTTTTTTTCTACTTTTTTTCTGGTTTTTTTCTGACCCTATAGAGAATGTTTTCTAGCTTTTTTCTGGTTTTTTTCTAACTTTTTTCTGGTTTTTTTCTAGTTTTTTTCCAGCTGTTTTCTACGTTTTTTCTGGCTTTTTTCTGGTTTTTTTCTAGTTTTTTTCTGGTTTTTTTCTGATTTTTCACCAACCCTTTCTTGGACATTCTCAATTTTTTCACAGTGTTCCCTGCTGATTTTCTTTATTGTTCAGCCACGTTAATGCTCTTTATATACGTTTTCTGAAACTGAATTCTAGTTGTTTTTTGAGGGTGTCTAGTTGTTTTATGCACTGTTTCTAGTATGTATATGCTAGGTTTTTAATTTTTTTCCAGATTTTTTCTGTTTTTTTCTAGTTATTTTCTAACTTTTTTCTGGTTTTTTTCTAGTTATTTTCTAACTTTTTTTGGTTTTTTTAGTTTTTTTTTTTTTAGTTATTTTTTATTTTTGTTTTTTTAGTTATTTTTAATTTTTTCTGGTTTTTTTTTTTTCTTTTTCTGTATTTTTCTAACTTTTTTCTGGTTTTTTTCTAGTTATTTTCTAACTTTTTTCTGGTTTTTTTCTAGTTATTTTCTAACTTTTTTCTGGTTTTTTTCTAGTTATTTTCTAACTTTTTTCTGGGTATTTTTCTAGTTATTTTCTAACTTTTTTCTGATATTTTTTTAGTTATTTTCTAACTTTTTTCTGGTTTTTTTCTAGTTATTCAACTTTTTTCTGGATTTTTTCTAGTTGAATGGTCTTACTGTATATAGTCAAAGGGAATAAAAACTACAAACTCAGCAGCATAAATACTAAAGAACAATATAACGTATATAAAGAGATAAGTGGTGACAATAAAGAAAATCATCAGGGAACACTTGAAAAATTGAGAATGTCCAAGAAAGGGTTGGTGAAAAATCAGAAAAAAACAAAAAAAACTAGAAAAAAACAGAAAAAAGCCAGAAAAAACTGAAAACAGCTGGAAAAAAACTAGAAAAAAACCAGAAAAAAGTTAGAAAAAAACAAAAAGCTAAAAACATTCTCTATAGGGTCAGAAAAAAACCAGAAAAAAAGTAGAAAAAAACTAATCGTGAGACTGGCAGTTAGAAAAAAACCAGAAAAAAGTCAGGAAAAAAGTTAGAAAAAATTAGAAAAAAACAGAAAAAAACCAGAAAAAAACCAGATATTCGTCAGGAAGAATTAAAAAAAAACTAGAAAAAAACCAGAAAAAAACTAGATAATTTTTTCTAGTTTTTTTCTGGTTTTTTTCTAGTTTTTTTCTAGAAATAATTTTCCTGTGGGTCTGGGGGCACAGGAAAAAAAAATGAGTACAAAATTTATACAAAAAAAGTACAAAAATTATACAAAAAATGTACAAAAAATTTTGTATAAATTTTGTATAATTTTTGGTATAAATTTTGTATTTCTACCTTGCAAGTTTGTATAATTTTGTATAATTTTGTACTTTTTTGTATAATTTTGTAAAATTTTGTATAATTTTGTATAATTTTGTCTAGAGTGCGAGTATTGTTATTTTTTTTGTCATTTTTGTGATTTTTGTACATTTTTTTGTAAATTTTGTACTTTTTCAAATTTTTTTGGCCTTTATAGACTACAGGCAGGCTGCTAAGCTAAAATGGCAACTAAAACATTTTTTTAATTTTGTACAAAATTTGTACATTTTTTGTACAAAATTTGTACTTATTTGTATAAATATTTCTACAATTTTTGTATAAATTTTGTACTTTTTTAAAAAATTTTTTGGGACCTTTTTCACTGATACTACAGGCATCAGGCTGCTTCAATGTTGTTAAAATGGCAAATAAAACCATAAAAAAATTTATGAATTTTGTATAAAGTTTGTATATATATACATTTTTTTGTACAAAATTGTGTATATACTTTAAATTTTGTATATAATTTTTAGTATTTTCAAAAAAAATTTTGGGACCTTTTTCCTGATACTACTAGGGATCGACCGGATACAAACTTTGCCGATCCGGATCCGATCACTGGATGGTCGCCGATCCGGATCCGGATCCAGCCTGAGACACACAGACATTTTTTCAAAAAATCAAAAATTTTTTGTCTAACTAGACCCTTGGCTGCCCCAGACTTCGATTTCGGGGGGTGGGCGGGGGTGAAGAAATTTTTTACTTTTTATAATAGCGTTTTCAGCTTTACGCTAATTTGTTGTAGCCGCAGCCATATCGAGGGCAATGAATTGAGTCTGTTTGTAGTAAAAACCAGTGGTGCAACCAGGAAAAAATTGATAATTTTTAAATTTTTAGCTTGAATTTTGTTAACTGGAGACGTATCAGAAATTTTTTCCGACAGGGAACTCACATCAGACAGAAGACAGTGTATTACACAACTAAATGCAGCATACTATATTCGTGTAGATATGCAAATGCAGCATAATGTACTCATGTATAGGCTTTGATGAAAGGGATAATGACAAGGAATAGTAAGCCAAGGAGTTGCAGGAGTCTGGCGGCAGCCGGGGAAAAAAATGTGGAAATTTTTGATTTTTAGGCAAATTTGGTCATTGGGCGTGAAAAATTTTCGGCCGACTGGGTTTATTTTTTCGCTGGCAATGATGGAAAGTGAAGAAATGAGAAAGTAGAGAGAAAAAATGAGAAGGAGGGGGAGGATTGGAAAGAGATGATAATAGGAGGTTGGAAAAAGGAGGAAAAAGAGGGAGAGGAGAGAGTATAGGGGAGGACTTTTTGGGAAGGAGAAGGAAAGAGAATGAGGAGGAAAAAAACTAAGGGAGGAGGGGGGGAAAGGGAGTGAGGGGGGGGGGGGGGATACAGGGGAGGGAAAGGGGGAGGAAAGGAAAAAAAAAAAGGAAAGATTTTGAAATGAAACTACAATTGAAATGATTAAGGGGAAAAGGGGGGGAGAGGAAAAAAGGGGAAGTGGGGGAGTGGAGGAAAGGGAGGAGAGGAGGGGAGCCCGGGGGGGGGGGGGGGGGGGCGGAGGCGTGGAACTAAGAGGAGGGGGGAGATGAATGATTTAAGGGAAAATGGGGGGGAGTGGGAATAATATTTAAGAGGGAGAGAAGGATTGGAATGTTAGGGATGATGGGAATGAGAGGAGAAATAAAATGAGAGTGGACGATGGACTGGCACAGGAGGACGGGTAGAGAAGGCTCCCCCAGAGAAAGAGGGAGAAAAGGGAGGGGAGATGAAGGGGCAAGATTTTTTTTTTTTTTTTTTTTTTTTTTTTTACCACCCTCACGGTTACAGAGAAGTCGGGCTACAAAACCGCACTCAACTTCTAAGCGAGAACTGCCCTGTGGCGAACAGCAGGCAATAGGTTTGCGTTATGTGCTATGTGTGCATGTGCCTGGTGGGGGGCCCAGACAGTCCGAGGGTCACGCTGGGGGAGCGGAAGGCCGGTAATTCTGGCGTTCTGTCGCCCCCCAGCCACTAGTTTCTAGTCCGTATATATACACACGGAGTGTTTCTATCTAGATATGCCCAAGGCTCCAACCAAGATGATGTCCTCTGTGTACTACGTATATGTGTCATGTTCACTGGGGCCCCGCCTAGTGGCTGGGGCACCTCCCCCGCAAGCCTATTGGCCTTGGCGCAAGCGACATTTATCTCAGCGGATC
Source organism: Trissonchulus sp. WLG1_4 (assembly GCA_030248245.1). NCBI lineage: Eukaryota > Metazoa > Nematoda > Enoplea > Enoplida > Ironidae > Trissonchulus > Trissonchulus sp. WLG1_4. The sequence goes on from JASANF010000769.1 coordinate 26,754, forward strand.
CCATGTGTTGGAATGTGTTGTGTTTAGTTATTTCAAACATGATACATACAATTACAGGTCCGGCGCAATTATCGCCAATCAAAAAACCAAAGTAGCTTACTTTATTTTCTGGTCAAGTTACCAAATACTGATGCTTCATGCCTGTAGTGCCATGTCCAGTTACCTGTGTCACGAATACTGCAACTCGTGACGTCGTTCCGCTTTGCCTAAAACTAGCAAGCCAAAGCGAAAAACCAGCAAAAAACATGCAGAGGTGAAAAAGTGCAGTAATAGGTACATGCAACATTATACTTTACACCACATACCAGAGGGAGGGGAGTGATAATTAAGGGCAAACGGCCACGCTACTGTGCGAAATTTAAAATATATATATATATACTGCATATTGTACAAAAAAGCAAAAGACACTCACCCACCACGGAAACTGAAATAAAAGCGAAATAACAAGCTCCTAAAACACGTGTTATTGTGCCCCTATGCTGGCCTTCTGCTTACTCTTGGGCCGTATGCAAGACAGGGTTCAGTGCAAGCATGCAATTTCAGGCGAGGGTGAGTTTTGGTTAAGTGCAAGCACCATATCACCAAGCAGTATATCATACATGAGTACAAAATAGAAATAAAAAACTAAAAATAAAAAAAATAAAAAATAAGAGCCCTGTAGCTACAGCACAAGCGTAACAGGGGGACCAATGAGCATAATTTTTATGGGACTTATATATGTAATGCTCACGTCTGGTAGGCACCAGCTGCCCCCCATAGACTCCATTTAAACCGTTTATTTTTCATATTTTCACGTTTTTTTCAATTTTATTAATTTTCATCTTAGTAAAAAAAATTCAGTATTTTTTGGAATATTTGAAAACCTTACCAACTTACTGGCCCAACACATAATCGTATAGATTCAAAGCGTGGCGCAAACTTTTTGTAAAAAATCCTAATATTTTCGGAAGGACCTTTCTCTAGCTGCGTGTACTGGAGACAATCAGAAGGTTACGTTTAAATGCACGGTAAACATTTAGGTAAGATAGTGCTCTACTGAATGCAAAAGACCGCTTGTGATATGAATTTGTATATAAACGTTGAGCTATGGCTTTCCAAAAAACACCTAAAAACGCAATTGCCCCTTAAGTTCAAGATTGCCCCTTAAGTTGGTAGACGCGGGCGCTGTTTGTTGAGCGCAAAATGCATTTAAATACTAAACAATGCATATTTGGGCAGAAGTCATTCCTGCCAAAAAGGGTTGATACTTGAAGAATTACTGTGAGTCACATGGGTGTCGGAGAAACGGTTTTTTAGTCCATACTGCAGCCTGAAAGTTATAGAACACGATGAAATTGAGTTTATACTTACTGCTAGTTGAACAACCGTAAAAAGGAATAGGGTTTTTTCCCGGCATAGGGTTTTTCCCGGAATTTTCGCAGGCTTCTTAATCAGAAACGTCAGTAGTTAGAAACCATTTTATTAGTGCTACAGTCAGGCGAAAAAATTCACCAAGTATAGTCGAGGGGAGTGAAAAAAATACGATCGAAAACATGGGGTAAAAAAGTACACCCCCTCCAAGAAAAACCTCAACAGGTATATGCCTGTTAAATACATACAAAGGAAGCACTACTAGTTCTACATTACTTAAACGTATTACCTAGTCATGATCTGTCGTTAGCTTATAATACGAAGCTGACAAATCATGCATTCAAAATATGGCTCATTTTACAAGAGCCAACAAAATTTTTTTCAAGCTTGTCTTGTCGCGTGGTCTAGCTGTTTTCCGACACTAGCTGCGCATATGGCATAGTCAACTACCCTTCTTGCAAACTATGAATGGTTCTTCTCTATTGGTACTGGTTGGCGCCTACGGGAGCCATATCCCCCCTTTTTTACCCCACATTTTTGGTCGATTTGTGGGGAAAAAAAATACGGATACTTTTTGCCTTCATGTTGTGTTTTTAAACCAAAACAACTTCATTTGCTTAAAAAAGTAAGCACAGGGAAGGTGCTACTGCCTGCAAGTGTACTACGACCAACGACTGCTAACAGAGCGGTTCCAGCTACACTAGGGTGTTCAAATTATGAGCTCAGCTACATAAATACACATACAGACGCACATATGCCCAAGTTGCGAAACTGATGATAATATTGGTTATTCACTCCTTAAAATACAAAATCTGGGAACAATATGTTGTACAACACTATTTGAATATTGACAGCAATGAAGGGAAATTTAACTAATTTAAGACTACATTTAAGTCAATCAATCAAGCAGGGCGTCAACACAAATTTTAGCGTTCCGCGGTAGTTTTTACGTCAAATGATTCAGTTTACCGCAAAAAAATAATACGTAAACGGAAAAAATTTTGAAAAAAAATTTTCAAAAAGAATGTAGTGTAAAAACTAGTTGTGGTGTTCTTGGGGCTTTAATTTCAGTGGCCTTTTCTTTTATGTGTGAGTTTAATTAAAAAAATGAGTAAGTTCGAGTTGAGTTTCATAACCGTTGAAGCATTTTAGTCTGCGTTCCTAGGATGAGTCAGAATCGACCCGTATTTTTTTTCCCCGCGGCCGTATTTTTTTCCCCCAAAATGGGGGTAAAAAATGTTCCTTATTTTTGGATTTCCATAAAATTAGTATATAATGCAGAGAGAAAAGTTTAATATGTGGTTTTGTAGAGCAAGCTCCGCGAAATATTGTCGGAAAAATGTTTGCCCATAGAAACTTACCCCCAGGAGAAGCAAAAAAACCTTGTACTCATATTTTTGTATTTTTTTACCCATCTGACTATACAAAAAGCGTACAAAAAATATACCAAAAATACACAAAAAATATACAAAGATTCCTGTGGGGCGGCAGCCCCCAGAAGCTGAAGCTTTTTTAGAATTTTGAAATAAAACTTGTATTGAAAAAGCAATTCTAAGCAACACTTGTTGTGAAATCATAGTGATTGCAGGGGTCTTGGGGCGGCAGCCCCCAGAAGCTGAAGCTTTTTTAGAATGTTGAAATAAAATTTGCATTGAAAATGCAATTCTAAGCAACACTGATCGTAAAAGAGTGGTTGCAGGGGTCTGGGTTTGGCAGCAACCCCCAGAAGCTGGAGTATTTTTAGAATTTTGAAATAATAATTGCATAGAAAAACCAATTCTAAGCAACACTTGTCATTTAGATTAACAGTCACACATTTAGATAAAAAAGCGCGAAAAATCGGCCCATGGGGGGACTAGCAAACCTGAAAAATACGTTGTATACAGGAAAAAATTGAAGAAATACCATGGGTGACAAGGGCTGTCCTTAGACGTTCGTCCTCCACTCCACCCACCACACGGTTTTTAATTAGAAGCCACACAAAATATATAACTAAATACAAATAATAGTTGTCAGCATTACTCATTATTAATACACCATAGCAGATATAAGTCATGTATATACATTAGAGCAGTAATGAATTAGGGGCGAGATCCTCTCGAAAGAAAATTTTGGAAAATTTTTGAAGTTACAGTGTAATTTTAGTCAAGTGGGAACGTGCCGAAAAATTTTTTTTCAGCGGTGTCATAAAACCAAAGAAGACCACAGGAAAAGTGAAAAAAAGGGGGGGGGGCTGAAATCGCGAAGGGGGGGCTAAAATCGCGAAGGGGGGGGGGCTGATGTCCCCCTTGCCCCCCCCCTGGGTACGCCACTGTGGCTTTGCGAGAAGGAGAGCTTCAACGGTCGTATAACACGAGGTGGAATCGTCACGAGGCAATATCGTCGCCAGGCCGAAAATGTTGCACAAGGCCGAATCGTCACGAGGCCGAATCGTCGCCAGGCTGAATCGCCTTTATTATTTTAACGCAGTGTTTAGGCTTGTGGGATTGCCTCAAATCAAGTTTGCAGACAGTTTCCACGAACTTGTACTCGTAGTACAAATTAGTACAAAATGTGTAAGTATATATTAGTAAAAAATAGTACAAATTCCGAGCTATCAAAAAAAACATATTTCAGAAATTGTACTGATGAGGGGTCTGCTAACTTCACCGAGGTAAATATTTTTCTTGTCAAATTTGCTCCAAAATTCTCAAATTTTTTCTATGTGATATGTATATACATCAAATGTACGCAAGTTTACTTTTGAACACGATGCATACTTATTTTAGCACGTCTTCAATATAATGGCCAAAACTCACATTTCAGGAGTGCCACCTTAAAATATGTTAAAATTTTGGATCAAGTGCAGTTGGGGGGGGGGGTAGTGGACCTATTTTTTGGAGTAGAGCACCTTGAGGGAAGCATTTTTTGTAATAGAAACCAGATCCACAAATTTGCAATTTCTGAGCTATGACCCTTTAAAATTGCATTTTCAGTGTTTGTACGTATACGTACCTGAACGAA
>JASANF010000772.1:0-17540 GCA_030248245.1 Trissonchulus sp. WLG1_4
ACAGTGAAAGACTGCCGCCTAATGTCTTCCATAGTTCCCAAAATACTAGCAATGAATCAGCAATGTTAAATTTAATCAGGGCTTCTGCGAAAAATACTCAGCTGAATGATTTGACTTGATTACTTCAAGCGTGTTCATACCTTAGCCGTAGTGTGCCTTGTCTCAGTAAGCATAATAGTTCGGTCACCTAAAATAACAACCGGCCAACTTCATAAATTTGAAATTTGAAATTAAGTAGCTACTTTTGTACTCTCGATGGTGTTCTCACTAGTGATGCTAATTTTGTGTTCAAAGTTGCTTTTTATACAAAGATACATGTCATCAGCTTTTCAGTCAGTCAACTGATGACTGTTGTATGAAATGACGTAGTACGTAGTCCCTCAAAATATATATTGCAAATTGCAAATATGTAAAAATTCTGAGTTAAAATCATAATCTTTAACACCCGAAGTCGAAAAAAAGATGTGAAAGTTGGAACGAAAAAAACATTTGAACATTTACTATGCTTTGGAAAAAGACTTTGTGCGAAACCTATTTATATATCGTGTGTAGTGTCTCATGGGCAACTTAACAGTGCTTTTTACCAATACATGAGATAACCGGCATTTAAGAATTCTTGCATAGTTTAAATACCATTGGAAGCAACAATATGGCTACACGCATGAACTGAAATGTATGTTTAGTAGTCATTTGGATATCTCAAAAACATTCTCATTGACCCAGATAAATAAACAATTTAGATTAGACTAATTCTAGCTAATTAGACAGATTAGACCCTAATTACATACATATGTAGGTACATTAAGAGTCTCTTGTTTAAAAGTTAGTTTCAAGTTTTGTGTTTCAATATTTTTGCATTAGTTAATCATTGAATTTTCGAGAAACACCTGCAAGGTTACCATCATTTATAAATTGTGAGAGCAATTTCAAATTTACCTTTTCTACAAGAAAACAAAAAGCAAACGAATTATAATTTAAAAAGCAGAAACCTATGCGTCTAGCTTTAATTATAAAAATTCCTGGAGCGACTTTATATGTAAAGCTGGAAGTGCAAGAAATAACTAGAATTTTGTATACTTATGCTATTTCTTTAATAATCTGTATTTTTTTCTAAACCATCATTATCAGCTGGTCTGAAATTAGGCTTAATAATGCACAAGGAGAATTTTTTTGTCTAAAAGTTACAGTTCTATTTTACTTTTAGTCAGTTCAGAACGGGGCTTGAGACGCGAGAAGGTTAGGTTTGTTTTTCAATAGATAGCATTGTAGCCAATAAATCAAAAGACACCCCCGCCAAGGAGCGTTCATATTCGTTCTTGTCCTTGTCCATATCGTTTTGTCCTTAAGCGATTCAAAAACTGCCTGGTCAAATAATCCAACGTTTTTTGCATGAATAAACTTCGAGTAACTTGCAGATCGTATGAAAAGACAGCAACGATTGTGGCAATTCAGCAATCGATTGTAAGCTTTCATATTATTTGACCAAAATTTGTCCTTCCCTGTTCGTGTGTTTTTAAGGGGAAGGTGTATACTGGAACTTGGAAGAATCATTCCAAAACGAGAACTGACATAGAGTAACATCGGGATGGGGGACGGTGGAGGAAGGGGAAGGCCCCCTTAGTTGTTTTAAGATTCTTGGACAAGCCGAAGGTGTTATGGAAGTTTTGAACTTTACTCCTAATGGCTGTAAAATGCTGTGAAAATGAGTAAGAAACAAGGCCAAAATTTTTGAAAAAATAAGTTTTTCTATTTTGAAATGTTTGCATTGAATTCAAGCTTTCAAAAGATATATTGATAAGGGGACAGCCTCCCACTGAAACCCCGTGTATATGTGTGGTTGAGCCGAACCAAAACTATTTTTGTCAGCGGTTGATATCAAGTTGACTTTATGCCGTTTTAGTATATTACTATTTATCGTTGCAATTTTTCGGAGGTTAAGTTTGGAACAACAGACGTTAATTATGGTTTATTCTGATGGGCCACAACCCAACAGGTCTTTATTTTGATTTTGGTATCTTAACACACTGCTAGCGTTAAAGTGTAGATGTGCAGAGAGTGTTTACACGTCTTTTATCTCATCTTTGCATCTGTCAAAACGATAATGACTTGTAATTCAATTGGTTGCTGCTTTCGTGGTTGTTACAAGGTAAAGCGAAAATGCCAAAATTTGACAAAAAGTAATCCACTGGGAATCGATGATTTGCCCTCACCGTTACGGACCAACCAAACTCACCACTTGGCTACAGAGTTCCGTGAATACCTGATGTATCACAGTGATAATCGTAGGCAATTTCATTGAAATCGATAGTACAGTACTATTACCTGCTTCCAAAGTAAAGCAACAGCTACATATTACAGAGAAACTTAAATTTACGAATGTATATAATTTCATCAGTAAACATAAAAGTTCAGTATGATTATTCTTCATTTAATACCATCAAGTTCTTCCAAGTTCCTTGTATCTGCCTGAGATTTCGCAGTTATTTGGCTGCAAAAGGAGACGTTTATTTTGGGTACTATGTAAATTACATAAGAGGGTAATCGCTGGCCGTACAGTTTACAATGGTCTCTGGCCAATGTACTTAATAAAAATGAATGCTTAATGCTTACTGAATACTTTTGCCGAAAACTTGGCTTGTTTTTTCAAAAAATTATAAATGTACCATTGCAGCAATTCTATTGCGTGAAGTGTATAGTGCATGCATGTTTGCGCAAGACTTGTTGGTCCAGTTGTTTAATTCGAATACTTAAAGTAACTTAATCGATCAATATATGATGACTAATGACAAGAGTACATAATAGCGTCCCATTCTATATTGAAGAAGAGTGAGACACTCTCCTTCCTGCCTGCGCTCTAGCACAGGCAGATGCGGCTGGTCGTTTTCAGAGCCACATACTGACGTTTTGTGCAACAAGTATCTGGTCAATCAGAAGCGAGCTCCGCTTCTGATTGGCCGGACGTGTGTTCCGAGCACCAGTCCCGTAATCATAGCAACCGCAGAAGACATGTCTGCCTGAGTGCTGATTGGAGCACGTAAGTCCGCCTGCGTGCTGATTAAAAACGACCAGCGCATCTGCCTGCGCTAGAACACAGGCAGGAAGGAGAGTGCTCACTCTTCTTCTATATATAGTGAGACACTATTATGTACACTTGCTATTGACTTTCTTCTCAATATAAGAGACTGTCACTAAAATTAGACTTGAACGACGGTAAACCGGCTATTATTGGATTCAGTATGCGCTTTCAATATCGCTGGTAGCTTTGTACAGCTGACCAGAGCTACTTGAAACTTTGAACGTCGAATTAAAACTAGCCACAACAAGCATTGTGGACTAGATTGCAACTTATTTATTTATTTATTGCGTTGTTGGTTTACATTATTTATTTATAGCGACTAAACTTTCTTTAAACTCATTCTTCACTACCTACTCAAAATTTGACTGCTTGGTTCTGCAAAACAAGAAGAAACGTTTTTGAATTTGACTTTTTATATCCATCATAAGATTTCCTGTCTTTTTGAAGCTGTTTTTTCGAGTTTGCGCCAATAAAAACGACTAAATTCAACTTTTTATGTTTGTTATGTCATTTTTTTGTACCTGGAATTTAGTCAGCGCAAGTTTAAAGTCAATATTTATAAGTCATAAATCTTACAGACATGTTTTGCTACAGGGAAAATAATAAATGTTATCACACCATTAATTAAATTTTTTTGAATGACACCGCATTATACCGGTAATGATTATCGTATTGGCAAACTTTGGCGTTGTGCTTTGTTTTCTTAGTTCTACCCTCAGGCAATTTAAATACTTCAGAACTTTTTTCATAGCTTCATTTCATGTTTGTATTCGTATCTCTCTGTTATGTCATGTCGGTCAGAATACAGAGGTAGGTAGTACAGTGTCTAAATCTGTTAAAAACGCACTTTCAAATTCAGTACCAATTATAAGCTAATTAGCGTTAAAGTTGAAAATAAATACATAAGAACTAATTAATCGAATTAGCTTTTCCAAGTCTAGACTAAAAAACATCAAGTTTGTCTCAGATAATTGTGAAAAGTCAGATAATGTCTTGTGAAAAGTTTTAAAACATTTCGTTTAATTGTTTTATTTCAATTATATTAGTCTTTGTTCCTATAAGTTGTTGGTGCTAATAATTGCTCTCTGACTTAATATCTTAATAATACTAGCTGCAGTAACTAAAGATAATAATTAGACGCAATCAATTTACCGTGATTCATTTTTAAGCCTCCGCACTAAATAAAGTCCGCTGATTTTATGCATGGTTTTTATAAGGACACGTAGGGTGGAATATATAAACGTAAATAGTCTAACGTTACAACCAGTCTAAGGTGTTCTATTTCTGTAATTTAGTAACTTAAAAGTTTAGAACATCGTATCGAACAATTTAACACTTATTACATAGGTTCTAATGATGCCCTTGGACTGCCTTTAGCAAGACTGAGCTAAGACTGCCTTTAAGCATTCCACCGGCAGTGGCTTGCAAAACTCAAACAGGTAACTTACCTAAAAGTTACTTAAAACTTACCTAACTTACCTTGTAGTTGAGCTTGTTTAGCCTGATATTCATTCCTTAAATTCTGGCTAAATTCACAGTCTAGTCAATTTATTACGTTAAAAAAGCCCGAGTTTTGAATATTTCATTAATAATTATAATTAATTTTATGAATTTCAGCAACCAATTTAACAAATTAATCACCTGCTCACGTTTTATTAATTATAACATTTATTTTATTCTGGTATGAGTAACAGTTGCAATGGAAGTACAGGAGAAAACACCGATTTGCGCTGTGAAGCAATCCGACACTGATTTGTGGCATTGTCTTCCCTTTGCTAATGTTGCGGACAAAACTAACGATGAAGATCTTTTTGTGGTGACTGCGCCGGAAAATGGCGCCAAGACGCAACATGACAAAAAGAGCAAAAAACAGACCAGAAAAAACAAAAAATCGGTATTTTTTAACTATGTGTTTATGAAACAAGTAATCTAACTATTAAATCCCAAGTTTTAAATGTCCATTATTTGTGAAATTGTTTCATTTAAATATGCAGTAATTCATTTGTTTTTTATTATTACGGAAGGAGTAGGCTAGTTTGATAAACATCAACTCTTCTTACATCGAATTTAAACTATTCAGAGCATTCATTGTGCCTGTCAGGCTGAGACAATGAGTATCCAAATTACAATTTAAGGTGCTAATCATTGAATTATTGTTTCAGAAGAAGCTTGGTCGATGCCAAGCGGTGATGCCGGTGTGTGAGTTAAACCCGGTTCTGCTTCAACCGGCTTGGACACAATTCGATGTGGAGAAAGCTCCTGAACCGGAGGACAACTCCGGTTGTGATTCAATCAAGGACGGCAAAAAGAAACCAGAAACCTCCGTAACTATTGCTTTACAGGTGCTTATTTTGTGCTTGTCATTGTAATAGTAACTTGACAAGAGTTTTCCTGAAATAGATAGAAGCACTTTACCCCGTTCGGTAGTTGATTCGCAGAAAACTTTGCAAAGATCTACAACAGCGAAATTTCCTAGCACGTAATTATAGTTAGTATTACTATTAGTTAGTAATAGTATTAATATTACTGTTAGTATTACTCATTTAACGTAAACGTAAACTCATATTTAACTTGATAACGTAAACTCGTAAGAAACACTTTTTAATGAGTTTTGTTTAATTTCAGGTACTATTGCCTTATTTGGTAGCTGGGTTGGGAATGGTAGCCGCTGGTCTCTTGCTAGACGTGGTACAACATTGGCGTGTTTTTCGGGAAATTCCGGAAATTTTCATTCTCGTTCCCGCCTTATTGGGACTGAAGGGAAACCTAGAAATGACTCTGGCATCTCGACTTTCCACGCAGACAAATTTGGGCCTGCTAGACTGCAAATCAGCGAAACTAAAACAGATTGTCGGAAATCTGGCATTAATCGAAACACAGGTTAGTTTTTTCTAAAAAAATAGCATTGTTTTTGAGTACTGCTCAAACGTGGGTTAAGTATTAGTAAAATCTCAAAGTTTTTACTAAAAACACTGTTTTTTAGTACTGTTCCGACATGAATTAACTATTAGTCAATTTTTAAAGTTTCTTATACAAAACAAGTTGCTTTTTAGCACTGCTTCAACAATCAACATTGTTTTTTACTTAGTAACATTGGTCAACTTAGTTTTTACTTGGTTTAACGTGAAAGGTATGCGTGTTCATAAAACCAGGTCAACAATTTTTTTCAAAAACTTAACTGATACATATGTTTGTCCAGCTTTAGATTATGTACGTTCATTATCACTCTCACTAATACCACGTGAAATGTATTATGTAGTTATCATTTAATGATTTCAGGCAACAGTGGTAGCCTTTCTCGCAGCGCTGTTTGCCATAGTGCTGTGTTTAGTTCGCAAAGGAGAGTTTATTCTGTCGAATGCTTTAATTTTGGGTGCGTCTGCCATGGTCACAGCGGTGGTAGCCTCTTTTGTTTTGGGTTTAGTAATGATTGGCGTAATTTTGCTTGCACGAAAGCTGCGCATTAATCCGGACAATGTAGCTACGCCAATAGCTGCAAGTTTAGGCGACATTACAACCCTAGCTATCCTGGCTACAGTAGCTAGCCTATTAAACAACATGCAAATCCCGGATCAAATCGATTGGCCTTCCCCCGTGATTATAATGGTTTTAATGATCAGTCTACCGGTTTGGGCAGCCTTAGCCTATCAGAATAAAACTATTCGACCCGTCTTACTGTACGGTTGGCCTCCGGTGTTAATAGCTATGCTGATTAGCAGCATAGGCGGGTTTATTCTCGATCGTGCTGTGACATCATTTCCCGGGATTGCTGTTTTCCAGCCGGTAATCAATGGTATCGGCGGCAACCTAGCAGCAGTTCAGGCTAGCAGATTGTCCACCTGGCTTCACGGGTCTGGCTTTGCAATGGGGCAGCTTCCAAGCGGAACCAAAAGTGCCTGCATCGGTCCTATTGGTCTTTTTTGTGCTCAAAATAACGTTCACTCGCGAGCAGCTCGGGTTCTACTGGCGCTAGTAGTTCCAGGACATTTGTTATTTGTCTTTGTCATATTTTGGGCCGGTCACACCCCCTTGACACCCCTATTTGTGCTGTTTTACCTGACCGCAGCCCTAGTTCAAGTATTTATTTTACTGTGCGTTTGCGCTTGGATGGTGCGATTTGTCTGGTTGCGAAAAATCGACCCAGATAACAGTGTCATTCCCTTCATGACCGCTTTGGGAGATCTAGTCGGAATAGCTGCGCTGACAATTGCTTTTTGTGCCTTGCAAGCCGCTGGTGACAAAATCATGATTAGCCATAGTAACCCAGACGGCTGAAGACTATGTACTTTTATTATTAAAACAGCAGAACAAAAAAACATTTATATGTACATATATGTATTTATGTTTTTTAAGTGTATATAACGTTGTCTGTCATAAAAGTATAATACTACTGTTGGTTTATTATTTCTAGCTTCATGTTACGTAAGTACATAAGTTGTCTACAAACAATGCTCACTATGTGAATATATATAGAGCTACAGAATGTGGTAAGTTTATGCTAGTATTTGTGATTACCATATTACGTCGAATAAATCCCCGAGCTTGAATAAAGCCACGACGCGGTCAAGCACTTGCCTTTAATTAAGGTGATAGCACTTGCCTTTGACGATTCTTGCATAACGTGTGTGATTCTGCAGGAAAATGCTTGATATTTGGTGGGATGAAAGTTGTTCCACTGTAGTCAGCCAAAAAACTGTTCATGACTTACTTCTAAGTTCTAACCGGAGGTACAGGTCAAAGGTCATTTTTAGGCCTTTAGTCACCCTTTCCATTAACCTGTTCTCTGATGTCAACAGGGAAAAATTATGAAAAACCGAGATTCAGAGTTTTTAGCGGCAATTTGAGCTCCTGATCACAATTCCGAAATTTCTTTTCACATGAAACCTTTGCACAGTCTCCTATAAAGCCCCTTAGGGTGCCTCCTGACACCTGATAGGTCTACTAAATCTATAAACTATAGCCAGTTTTTTGTCCTTCACTTTGAAAGCAGAAAATCAGAGACCATGGCAAAGCAAATACCACCTTAACGGATTGTTTTGTAGCGAAGGTCTGATGTGTATGATGTCCCCTAAAGTATTTATGTTAGGAAGCATTTGCCAAACCAAAAACCAATCCGCCGATTGCTAATGCTGGCATTTAAAATATGTGATGGTGTTAATTTATTATACTTTTATATTTTTGAAGAGTAGCTTAAAAAATCATTTATTAAGCTAATCACTTCAAGTCGTCTTACCATGAAAACGATAACTAGGCGCACTAACATAAGTATACCCTGACTACATGATCGACGGAACTAAATGCGGCTATGCGTCGATATATTAGCTTTTGAACACCAGCTATGGAATTAGATGATCGATTCCGGTAGTTTTCTGAGCAGATGCGTCATTTTGAAGTTGAAAGGCGTAAAATGGCTGCGTAAGGGAAAAATATCGGATAGGTTTTTGAATGTTTACTGCTGACTTTCAACGGTCTATTTGCTCCTGCAATGTGGTAAAGTAAATTTATATCTGTTGCGTTGAAAATAATCACAGAGATAACAAGTAGACTCCTAAAAGAGTAAGATTTCTTCGTAGATAGTTATATTTTACTTAAAAAATGAAGAAACAAGTCAAATACAATAGCAGGATTGAGAATCGAATGGCCACTGCACTACTCACGTTTCAAAGAAAGGTTACTTTAACTTACCCACAAAATATACAAAAAAGGCATTCAACTCCAGTCTTCAACAATTTTTACTTCAAGCTAAAACCAAATTTGTTTATTGTTAATATGTACCATTTAATAATTCATGTATAATAAATAGAGATAAAGTTTACCTAGAACATATGTTCCGTTTCTGTGAACTTTTAAATGTTCTTGGGATCTCATATTAGAGTTTGATTGGCAGTGGCTAAATTCCAACAGACAATCAAACAGTTTCTAGACAAAATAAACTTAGCATCCAAGCAGGGAAACATGTAGCAAAATTAGATAATTGAAAACCAGATAGGGGGCAGAATTTTAATTTTGCCAAAAGTTTAAGCGTTCTTCTGGTTGATGACATTTAGCTTATTTAGGATATGTGTTAGCTCTATGGTCATGTACCCCACAGTTGGAACACGCTTCCTTGTATAAGCTAGCACAGTGAAAAACATATGGTAAGGTATACGTACAGAATTGCTTTGCATGTACTTCATGCAACTTTATGGATTCTAATAATTCCGTATTTAGGCGGAATAAAAAAATTGTAAGTTTCTTGACAAAGTTTATTACTGAGACTAATTTGCCTACATGTACATTTTAACGAAGTTCGAACAACGAATAAGGATTAAGACTCGTACAAAAAGCAACAACTTGGCAGAAAACGTTGCAACTTTGCTGATAAAAATTTGATACTACCTCTCATGAGCGCTGGCAACAAGCTTTACTTACAAGCCAAAAAATAATTAACGTAATATTAACCCGATCTTATGACGTATGCTGATTCATAATCATGAGTAACAAGAAAATAGCGGTTAATTTTAAAGTTTAAAATGATTAGGATCACTTTGACATTTCGTGCGATGATTGTTTATCAAAATTGCTCATAGCAAGGCCTGTGTTTGATTGGGTTTGAAAACTTCCAGACAAACAAATTTAATTATTCATTGTATTTTTGCATTTTATGAAAACCCTTAGGGCACATGATTTGTGCGAAAGAAGCCCTTGATTGTGTAAACTGCCTAAAAATATTGCTTTTTGTTACAACATCAGAAAATGTTTTGCGCAATACTGTCAGAATTTAAACAGTCTAAATGCACCTTTAACCAGTTTCGCTGTAATAGTGAAAACTAAAATAAACAGGATTCACAGTGACTATATCAAAGTACTGTCAATTCAAGGTTCGCCCACTTTTATTTAAGTAGGTATGGTATTTTGTTAAATTGCTCAGAACGCAAAAGTTTCTTTATTCTTTCAAACTAGACTTCATCGAAAACAGTCGATGTTTTTGACTTGACATTATGTCTGCTTTCTTTTTCATAATATAAAATTCCGTGAATAGGTATTAGCATAAATTATTTCAAGTTTATCTAAGAATTGCACTTCGTCACTTGAATTGTGCTTGAACGTTGCAAGTATCGGGTCGCGCAGTTTGCTAACCAGATCAACAAAAGGGCAGAAGATTTCAAAACGATTTTTCATATTTGAGTTAAATTATATCCGTTTCAATAACAATTCTTAGGATTGTGTTTGTGAATCAGAAGCAGAGTATTTGAGACTTGGGGCTTGGGGGCTGTGATGTAGTGTTAGCATTCTCGACGTCGACGCAAACGTCAAAGTTATAATTGTCAACATTCTGTTTGCTTACTTTCAAAAAGTCACAAGGCTCAATCGATAAACAATTAAGGTATCAATTTCATTCGCATAAGATTTTAAGCCTTTCATTCATAATGTTGCTTCAGAGCAACAATTAGCACTATCTCATACAAATGAAACCTGTCGGGTTTATGTTTCACAGAATATGTCAGGTACTTCACGAGAATGCCTTAGGTATCTGAGTGAAGTGAGCCGGTGGCTGAGTGATTAGGCGTAACAGTCCTGCCACAATGTTGTCATTGGGAAGCAGGCCCAGTCTGTGGCGGCGGATCAAAATTTCAAACCCCGCCAAAGCTTAAACTTTGTGCAATTTAAAAAAAAATTCATGAAGGAAATGGTTTCATGATCACGTCATTTTCTTACCAGTCTGTACCGGATATTATAATTTCTTTTTAAATTGATATGTCTGGGTTACTCTTGGTTCGATGGAAAATCAAAAATGAAAGGGTTCAAACAATGGTTTCTGTATTTTTGAATGAAAAAAATTGCTGATTACCTCTTTCAAAGTAATCAGGAAAGCAACAAAGTTTTTCAAAGCAGATTTTCTGTTTCCATTTCGAACTAATTCGGTGTAAAACATTCAGATGGCTAAATTATCCCCTTCAACGCGTTATGAACTTGAAAATTGGCGGTTTCATTGCAGTGAAAGGAAACGTTAAGATTTATGCGAACTTACGAACATGCGAAATGATGAGTCTAATTTGCAACTTCTGCTGACACAATTTTTAGGCAGCCAAAATTTTTGCATTTTTTCTTGGAAATGAATTCAGTTTCTATTTTTTAAAAATACCAGAGTATTTTAATTCTGTTGTAACCTTGAAAAGCTAGTTTACCCATCAACCTTGATATTTTTCACTTTAGGTATAACGCTATTGAATTCTAGTTTTGTAGAATAGAATTCCCGAGTTGTATTTAATGAAAATCACCTTTTTTGAAATGCTGTGAAATATTCAAGGTGTAGTTCGCTCCATGTGCAAGGTATGATACATTATACGTGGCAAAATTTTAACTTGTACGTGTAAGTACAGTCAGTAAAGAACAAGTAAAAGTACAATGATTCACTTACTTGCAGCTGCACAGTTTTAGTGATGTTTGTGACACTTGCTACATTTATTTTTTGACCTATTTTGTAACTTGTGTATGTTTTTTGTTTTTCTTTTCAATTATTTTGACGTTACAGACCTGTTTTTGTAATTGGTTTGTTTTTGAGCGCTTTCTTAAAATCCCATTTTATCTTGTTTTCGTCCGGTTTTTCTCACTTCTAGAAACTATCATCCTAACTTTTGTAGAAAGTATTTACACAATATATTCTAATGCATTTGAACACTTTAATTACATACATGCGTGACCACATTTCTGTATTTTAAGTCGGACATATAAATGTTCTTTTTTGCAGTTGTATTATTATTCTTACTTCAGAAGAGTTAAGTTTAGGTTTTTACTGAAGCTATACTAGGTATTTAAGTATACAATTTAAATAGTTGAGTAGTAGTAGTAGTAGTATTCTGTGACTAAAAGCACTTTAAGGACAAAAATACAATCTTTCATGTTTTTTTAAACTTTATGCCGCTAAAGGTGAATTTATTGATTCAGTTTTCACCTCAAGTACAAATTAAAATACACGTAGAAATTCCTGGAGACTTTTGTTAATGAACATGACTTCTTTTTGTTTCAGTGTTTCATATTTACCATCTAAATGAAGGTATTTGTTGGCATTTGCTTACTTATTTGCGTCTCTGGGCAGGAGCCAGACAATTGGTTTTTCCGGATCCCGATTTTAACGAGCCTCCCCCAGATGTGAACGCAGACTTATCTGTTCTTTTCTGGAGACCCAGATTTCAACGAACCACCCCCAAATGCAAACGCAGGTTTGCCTGTTATTTCTGGAAATCCTGATGACTCAGACTTCGCCATAGACTATCCCATTGATCCTGATTATCCGGGAGACGGGGAACGGATTATTTCCGGTCCAGATCTCAGCCAAATCGACCCGGATCTGCCATTTGATATCGATCAGGTGCCATTCGATCAGCCACCGCCCAGTATCGATTCCAACGACCCAATAATGCAATGCGTCACGCAGTGTATAAATCAACTGCAAGGTCGCAAACTGATGAGTAAATCTGGGATTTGCTCGGGCTACGAAGATTACCAGAGTTGCATCCAGGCCTGTCCGAACGGAGATCAAATCTGGGCTGGCGCTCAGTCTTTCATGCCGACCACGTTTGGGCAAGTCGAGACTTTTTGCAGCGATCCGATGACCGATGATTTTGACATGTACAACAGCACCGACCCGAGTCTGCAGTGTTCTGCGAGCTGCGAGCAATTTCTGAATCTGAATCAAGAGTCGCTCACAAAGCTTTGCGACGGCTGGATCACCTATTCCAGCTGCGTACTTCAGTGCCCAGATGGACCGAAAATGCTCTCACAAGCTCGAAAAATGGTGCCAGAAGCGTTCAATTTGATCGACAACTTTTGCGGCTCAGATCAGACGCCCGACTATGCCAGCTGGAATCCTGGATTCGGTATGGGCCCTGCCATTCCGGACTATGAATATGACTACGGACTCGCTCTAGGACCGAACGAGCAGGATGAACAAATGGAATGCGTCACTGACTGCGTCGATGCATTGCTGAGCTCGATGTCTGATTCGCCGAAAACACAATCCTACATTTGTGCAGCATTTGACGATTATGAAACTTGCGTCCGTAGCTGCCCAGATGGCAGCCAAATCTGGGAAACTGCTGCTTTACAGATGAGAAATACCATCGGGTTTATAGACGATTTTTGTAGCAACTCCAGCAATGCGGATGTGGAACTATTTAACTCTTCTCAAACCATTGAGATGCAATGTATCGATGCTTGTCAGAGCACTTTGAAGCTGGGTGAAGCCAATTCTGGTGGTTTGCAGAAAATCTGTGAAGGTTATCAGAACTACAAGGGTTGCGTTTTGGACTGCCCGAATGGGGATCAGGCCTTAGCTATGGCCCAAGAAATGTTCAGCGATGCGTTTCGTTTTGTGGACTCCAGTTGCGGTCTAACAGGCGGTATCGATCAAATTGACTATGTTGATGGTACATCGCTGGTATTGAGTGGCAATCGTCCGTTGGATTTAGATTACATTTCGAGCCCTGAAGTAGATATGGGATGCATTACTGACTGCATAAATGGTCTAACTTCGGATCTAAAATTTTCTGACCCTCAAGGAATTTGTGACAAATTTTCTGAATATCAGCTCTGTATCGAAGCGTGTCCTAACGGAGAGCGAATTTTCAGCCTGGCCGAATCTATGTTTCCCGATAGCTTCGGTACTATAAAAGCGAGGTGCTCCAATGGAAGTCTTGAAATGGACCCAGAAGCCCAAGCTGTGGCAAAGTGTGTTGATGAAAAGCAATGCGTTAATTTAGACGAACCCATGAATATGGAAAAGGTTTGTGCTTCATATCATGACATCATGGACTGTATTACTAGCTGCCCTGGTGGAGAAAAAAGTCTCGATCAGGCAAAACAAATGATGCCTTCTACTGTTTCGAATATCGAGTCACTTTGCGGGTCGTTTGAACAAAAACCAGATAAAGATACACCGGATACATCGGCTGAAAAACAACTGCTTATTCCGAAACGTCGCGGCGATCCAATTAAAATGAGAGATGAAACTTTTGAAGCGGATGAACAACTTCAACTAGAGTTTGCTAACGGGTCTCAGAAAATCACCTGGAACTTTGAACTGTTTCTGACTGCTGCGCTGCTTTTGATTAAACAGTTATTGTAAGGCGGGTATATCAAAATTTATCAAAGGTTTACGGTTTCGAACCCTTTGTTTTTGCAATCAAACATATTGGCTGATTGTCACAAACGGTGTTGATTTTCAATAATAAACCAAAGCCATGGTGCGTCAAAAATACACAATGTTTTTCATCTCGATGCTGAAAATGAGTTTTTGTGAATCAATATTTTTGTGACTTACGGGCAAAGTCATGACTCATGAGTACCAAACAGTTTTAGACAAAAGCAATAACAGGTTCCTATTTTAAAGTTAGGACCCTTTGGCATGCTTTGTCCCGAATGCAGAATTAATTTATTCAAGCTGTATATTTCAAAAGCACTTGTTGTTATTATAATCGGCTGTGTTTTGTGGGCCTGTGTGATTTTGTACAATTAAAAAAGTATTATGATATTTCGGTGTTTTCGCAATGGTCAGAAGTAAGATAGCGTTAGCGATAAATATGGCATGGTATAAATGAAAATAGTCCAAAATATGGTATTGTATTTAAAAATAGTAAATTTAATATTATATTTAAAAATAGAAAATTTAATAACAGCTTTATTATGTTCATTATTTTTATTAAATGTGCCTATGTAACATATGCAGAAACAGTTTTTGAGTCTAAACAAAAGTTTGACACAAAGTAGTTGTTGCTAAGATCTTGAGCCATACAAAACATGTTTTTTACTGAAAAACACATCATTTTTTACATCAGGAACACAGCATTTAAATAAAAAAATCACGACACCGGTGTGCCTCATGATTCAGTTAGTCTTTGCAGATGATTTTGACAAAACTGAGTCTAGAACACAACGTTAAAACCGCATATTAAGTTGCGTGTTGCAAGCCAACGTCAACTGCTAAATACACAAGTTCAGCCGTTGTTGTGATAGTGTTGTCACGTTATCAGGATGTTGACATAGGGCCTTATCCAAAATTGGACTTTACGGATTAGATTTAAATTAATTTTGCTTACATGGCTTACATACATTATCTCGGTGTGTGCCAAGTTTCAGTATATTACTTTTAACTCACGTTGAGTTATTGACGACATAAAGCTAAATTTAAACCGATAAATCCAATTTTGGATAAGACCCATAGTGTAATGGCATGCATTAGCCCTGCGAAGCGATAGTTTGCCAACGGCTATGGGACCCCAAAGTATGGTAATACCGACGTGATGATAAACAGTCTGGGATTTTCAAAAGTTAACTGGCCATTTTCGCTCGCATTAGTTATAATTGCAAAACCACCCAGTGCAAGCGGACCAAACTAGGCATGGGCACGTTTACAAAAATCTGTAAACGTTTAAACGCTCGCGTTTACAAATGAGAAAACGCGTTTAAACGTTTAAAAACGTTTTTCGGTTGTAAATGTTTTTGACCGTTTAAACATTTAAACGTAAACGCGTTTAAACGTTTAAACGTTTAAACGGTTAAATATGTAAGCGTTTAAACGCGTTTAAATGTTTAAACGGTTAAACAAGAAAGCGTTTAAACGCGTTTAAGCGTTTAAACTCGTTTAAACGTTTAAACGTTTAACCGCGTTTAAACGTTTAAGCGTTTAAACGGTTAAACAAGTAAGCGTTTAAACGTTTAAACGTTTAGACGTTTAACCGCGTTTAACGCGGTTAAACGTTTAAACGTTTAACCGCGTTTAACGCGGTAAAACGTTTAAACGTCTAAACGTTAAACGGTTGAAAACGTTTAAACGGACTAAACGTTAAACGGTTCGAAAACCGTTTAATTTTAACGAAAACGTTTAAACGGTTCAAACCGTTTAAACGTGCCCATGCCTAGACCAAACGTTGTCCAGGTCTGTATGTTTAAGCCATGATCGCGAGTCTTTGAAGAGATGGAATTTTTCAAATTCTAACGTCGTAAAATTGGATTCCAAACAAAGTGATCCGAACTGGATATCAGATGGAATTAGCCTTAAAAGGTTTCTGTAAAGCATTTGTGAAAGTCGTCGAAACGAATCTCTGCTCCGGACAATGTTTTCTTGCATATAAGATATATGTGTACGTGTTAATGACCTAAAAATGAAGACGTCCAAGTCGAATTAGCAACAACAAGTATTTTCCTTCGAGACAGAGCGTATGCACACACGCCGTGTCTTATAATAAGTTTTCAACGCAATTATTACGACGATAAATTGTACTTCTGTGTCAGCTTGTCTGATTGAAAATGTCGGTCTTATGTATAATATATGGGAAATAATGACAGTGTTCTAGTGTTATATAGCTTCACAGCTTTATGAGTATTCGTTTGTCTTTCTAAGTTCAGCCAATTTCAAGCGACAGTTATCAATATTTCGCTCTTTTTATCAGCTTAGATTTCATATGGTTTTTATATAAATTCACAAGGCCTTTTTTTCTAGTGCCTTCTCTTTTTTATCGACAGACACAGAACGTATTCAGCCGACAATAATAAGCAGCATTTAAATAAAAAACACTTCAGGCGGAACAATGTTTCAGCTAAAAAAAATCGGTTAAGACATGAAAGTTAATCACCCCAGTTTTTTTGGCAACATCAATCAGTTTACTCCTTATTATTGTACTTATTCCTTAGAATAAAGTCCGACCAAAAATTACTAAACCTTGAGACGAAACTAGTGGCGTGATTTTTGTGACTACACGCTGTATTCGCAGTTTTTTTGCTAAAAAGGCCAAGTGCACATGTGCTAATACATGCTGAGGCATAAATTCACACAGGGTCGGTAAGCAAAAAACACTTAGTAAAAGTGAAAATAACAGGAGTAATAAAACTATTCCTCGCAATCATTCTTAGAAACACTCGACCCAAAAACAGGCGTTGAAGACCGAGGGTTGAAGACCGTTTACCGGATTAAAGGGTTAAATTTAGTCTGACTAAACGGTTTAAAAATTCAGCTTAAAAATGCCATTCCAAAACCTCCGGACGGACTTAACCTTTAGCGCGCTGATGTGCATGTTAAATCCGTTTAGTGCAGTAGTGGCAGTTTTGGAAAGGGGTTAGACTAAAATTAAGCCGCTGACTTATTTCAACTCGTTTAGTCCGTTTAACCCAATTTGCCATTCCTAAACCTCGGACTAAAATAAGTCCTGTCCTGTCCGTTTAATCCGGTAAAGGAATAGGTTCCGAGTCTCAATACTCGTGTTGTCGTGCACCTCAAACGTCAACGTCATGCATTTTTATGCACATATGCATACCCTTGCTTTTATGATGTGAAATTATCCAATTTATTTGAACTATTTTAGTAAAACACAAAAAGGTCTGTATTGTTGATGTTTTGAAACTATAATGAATGAATGAATGAATGAATAATCACTGCGACTAATTTGGTAAACTTTAGCTCAAACGTGTATCCATAATTATTGTGTTA
>JASANF010000773.1:0-38553 GCA_030248245.1 Trissonchulus sp. WLG1_4
GCCCACCCTCCCCACCCCCCCCCCCCCGGGGTTGGGTTTGTAGGGCTTTCCATCCCTCGATCTTATTGCAGAGGCAATCACCCAACATGACTTCCCATTTTTCGCTTTTATTGATAAGGTCTAAGCCTAAACCAAACCTAAGCCCGTGCCTAGGGCTTGAGAAAAAAGTACAAATAGTTTTAATGAATTAGCCAATAGCACAAAATAGTTCCTAAATTGCTCAGATAGCTGAGGTGCTATAAGCGCTAATTTCTTAGCCTACGAAAAACGTAGCGCTTCACTTTGATGCTATTTGATGCGCTATTGTTTTGATGCGATTTGATGCGCTATTGTTTTGCTATGTGCGGTTTTTTTTATCGTCGACCAGAACACAAACTAAAATTTTAATATCATTTAAAATTATTCTATTTTTTTGAGGGACCGTATACTTAGTAAAAAGTACAAACATTTTAAATAAATTAACCAATAGCATAAAATAGCGCCTAAGTAGCGCAAATAGCGCAACTAGCACTCCCAAAAGCGCTATAGCGCAAACAGCTCATATAGCACCTTCGATAAAGCATATAGCGCCAACAGCTCATATAGCACTCCCAAAAAGCGCTGTAGCATAAAATGTGATATTTCGATTTCGCTTACACGCGTTCGTTACCGTAATCTAATACATAAAAGTGATGTTACTGATCGCAGACAGCTACTTAATACTAGAAGTTAGTTTCTGTGATGTAACTTGAATGTTACAGTATATTAATGGCTCAAAAATTACACGTGCAGGACAGGGGTATTTTCCCCTCCAGCCTGGAATTTGGAATTCACTGAGCCGAATTAGAAAATTTTGTAACAATGGTTTCCTCATGGCGCAAGAACTTCAAAAATGCAAGTTTTAAGATCTTTTAGACTTTACAACTTTAAAAAATTTTAAAACTGAAAATTTCTACGATATGAAATGCGGATTTGTTTCTTCTTCTGAGGCGCGGAAAATGTTCTAGACACACGAATTTTTCCGTTTTGGTCCGCTAAAATTTTAATATTTGCAAAAGGTGAAATTAAAGTTTTTTAAAAAAATTTATTTTTTTAAAATTAAGGATTTTGATGTTCTGAGCTCAAGAGGAGTCCAAATCAATCAAATCATTCAAATCTGCTCAGTAAAGTCCAAATTCCTGACTGGGGGGACAAACGGAGAAGACCCCAGCAATGAAACTAGTGTATAGTAACTTTAGTGATTGCGAACGTTTTTAAATTTAACTAATGAAGTGCTGTAAAGCTACGCAGTATGCAGGATTTGATTTGAAATCAGTCACTAAATTGCTGTTGTTATGAGTTGTATGAAAAAACATTAATTATATAAGTTAAAATATGGTTTTGGCAAAAGCCCATTCGACGACGTTGTTTAGATGATTTTTACTAAAGTTATTAGTATGTTTTTTGCTAAGCACACGCTAATAAACACACGCTTTTCAGTAAAAGTTTACACCCTTGAGTATACAGTCACTATATAGCTCATTGCAACAGGTGATTGTATGCATTCTACACATCTCAAAATCCACGCTTAGCCAGATTGTATTTGTGTGGCGCTGCGCAACAGGAATTGTTCTAGTATACGAAAATTGTTTCTTCCAGTTAGGCTAGTTAGCAGCATTGAGTGATTACATTTTGCACTAAGCTTTCACTTGTTATGAAACAAACTACACAGTCTATTTTGAGAGTCAGTCCAGACTTAAGCCCGGTTCATACTTCGTGCTTTAGTGCTTTGGTGCTCTAGTGCTTTTGCATTGTACTTTCCAATGTTTGACAATTTGTGCTTTTGACAAATTCAAAAGCACTTTGCTTTGCGCTTTTAGTGCTCTGTGCTTTCAACTGTGCTTTTGGATGTTTGACATCGAATGTTTCGAAGCACTGTGCTTTAGTGCTTTAGTGCTTTGTGCTTTACGTCAGTGCTTTGATGCTTTGAAAACTTGTGCTTTTGGTCTGTGCTTTGAGCTGTGCTTCGCACTTTGTGCATTTGGTGATAGAATTTATCCCCAAAAGCACTGCTTGAACCACGTGAACAATACTATTGGTTAATATACAGTGTATGTTTTCTGTAGCTTAGTTTTGTTTTATTCAACTTTCGTATTTTACTGGACAGGCAATTGTATTATATAATATAATAAAAATTATAGCCTGCTGGACGTTTAAAAAATTGAGCGTTATTAGTCTTAACTAGGCATGGGCACGTTTACAAAAATCTGTAAACGTTTAAACGCTCGCGTTTACAAATGAGAAAACGCGTTTAAACGTTTTTTGACCGTTTAAACGTTTAAACGTAAACGCGGTTAAACGTTTAAACGTTCAAACTTTTAAACGTTTAACGCGTTTAAACGTATAAACATTTAAACGTTTAACCGCGTTTAAACGTTCAAACGTTTAAACGTTTAAACGGTTACATAAGTGAGCGTTTAAACGCGTTTAAACGGATAAACATGTAAGCGTTTAAACGCGTTTAAACGTTTAAACGGTTACACAAGTTAGCGTTTAACCCTTTAATGCCCAGAGTATCACTGGCTAGACAACCGCATTCTGACACCTTCTAGTTTTTTGGACATCGCTCGAGCCACGTGCTGCGTAGAGTTCTGCCACTAGCAAGTTTTCCGGGCCGGGCCCGGGCCGGGCCGACTAGCGCGCTTCCGGCGCGGGCCCGGCCCGGGGCCCGCAGCCCGCTACAGGCCCGGCGGGCCGTAGCGAGCCTATCGGCCCGGGGCCCGCGGGCGGGCCCGGAGCAGGCCCGGGGCCCGCGGGCCGGCCCGAAGCATTCCCGGAGCCGGAGGGCTGGCCCGGCACAGAATTCATGAAGTGAGAAAATGCATTGTGTGTGCGTCTGAGTGAAGTATAAGTGCCTGCGCACTTGTAAAAACAATATAATATTTTTTTGTTACTACCCGCCATTGCCGCATTGGCGTGGTTAGGGCAATCATACCCTATTAACCAGGCATCCAGGGTAGAGTCCAACTATGTGTATGGGGTTGGTTACCCAAGAACATCATAGATTGGAGTATTGTGTGAATTTTGTACAAGTATATTTTTATTTTAACAAAACAAGACAATTAACCCATTTACCCATTTACAGCGCTCTTCACCGACTCTTCATGTCAGGGTGTTGTTTTTGTTTTTCAAACTTGCACATGAGGTCTTGAGTTTATCTGACATTCACCACGAGTACCTAAGCATGTTCGTATGGAACTACCATGTTGAACTTTGTGGTTGAGCTTTGGATTTTTTGCCATTTTTGTTTGATTGATATGTTTTTAGTTATAGGCGATAGATGAATTTACTATGTCTAGTTTGTCTAGCCAGTCCTTGTGCAGACCCAGATCGGTTCTTTAGCATGCTTCAGGGTCTTAAAACTGGTTTGCTGGATTGCATTAGTTTCATTTTACGTTCCAGACAGCGTATCAGTACTGTTTTTATTCCTAAACGAATGAATTTAGCAACGATGTCGTCAAGACCTTCTGAATCTTTATTATGCTGACGCGTCCTTTAATTGTTGCTTTTCGAAGCTTTGCTTCATTCTCTATGGTTGATGATCTCTTTCTACGTTCTTCTATTGTTACTATCAATATGAGTATCAGCTAACCCCTGACTGTCGGACTCTTGCGCCTTTTGTGACTTCTTGAGTTTTCTTCAGTCGTACAGTTTTCTTCTGTACCAGTCACATCATTATTAAATAAAAGCATAAAAACACCTCCTTAACTTATTTCACTTACAATCTTCCACATCACCCACATTCAACACGGTTACCTACGTCACATTCATACTCTCTTATTTTACAAAAATAAAATTAATACATAAAGCGGCGGTCTTTAATTCGGTAACCATTGCTAGTCTTAGCAGTCTTCAGATCTGTTTCACTTTTCTTTGTTTTTCACCTTTGTTTGCTAACTGGCTGATCATAAATGTCCAGGGCATCGGTTTGGATTTTGTTTTTTGTGTATTTACTTTTGTCCATATTTCATATATACTTCACACCGACTTTTCTATCTTGGCATTTTAAACTGTTGATTTTTTTCTTGTCCTGTGTGCTGTTTTTGTTTTGCTGTCCATCCAAGCTTCAATCATCCAATTTTTTGTTCTTATTTATTTTTTCTTCTTTAATATTCTTTTTTAAGGATTTTGGAGTCATGTATAGGCCCTCTTTAGTTTTTTTGTTCTTCTAATGACATACTTTTTTTGCCATCTTTTTGTTGGCTGTCGATTCTGACAGTGTATGTGTTGTTGTATTCTGACCCTTCTATTATTGTGTTTATTTTTTACTATATTTATACGCAGTAGACGATCTCTTTTGCATTAAACTATTGCATTTCTTTTTCATGCTGCTGTTTGTTTTTCTTTTTGTATTTTGACTGCTTGTTTTTCTCATAGTGTTAATTCTTTTTTCTTCGTTAACTCTTACTTCTATTTAATTATGTTTATCACAGTATTTGGTGTCCTTTTCGTTGTCCTCGTTGGTTTTTGTTGTATTAGATTCAATCCTTGCATTTTTTTGCTTTTCTTGTTTCTGATAAGTTGGCTTCGTTCATTAATCGTCGTTGCAGAAGCAGTTTTAGCGTCATTTTCTGTAGTCTCCTTGTTTATTTTCTGCTTTCCTTTTGCCGTCGAAGTACTTGTAGCTTGGTTCGTTTTTACTGTCAGCTTTTAGTAGTCGAACTGTTGCTTTACTGACTGTAGTGGTTTGCTGTATTTGGTTCTCATAACTTTGATTTGTAGTTGCACTTGTTGCAGAAGACTTAGTAGCTTACCTTGCTGTTTAATAGTCGCAACTATTCTTCAATCTTTTTATTCTTCATTATCTTTAGTTCTTTTTGTTCCACTTGTTTTAGTGTTTTAGTAGTTTACCTGTTTTAGTAGTTCACCATTCAATGTAGTCTTGACCTGCTGGTTTTCTATTGGTAGGCATAGATTTGGTGAGTAATTGATCTAATTGCTTGATTCAAAGTAGTTGTTGTTTCTCGACCTTAATAGGTAATAACTTGTAGCATACTCTTGTCTGTGGTCGTTTCGGTCAAACTTATTTTTTGCAGTTGCTGTTGCAGAGTCGTAGTCATTGTAATTTTTTCAGTTTTTGCTTGTAGAGATATACAGAATGGGCTTTTGACTTTAGATTTACTTTTTGATATTTCACCATATGAAAGTCAGTCCTGGTGTAAACTAGGTACACACACTCACACACACTATTAAACGGTCATGAACAGAGCTAAAAATAAGTAAAAATTAAATACAAGATCTTACTCCAAATAACAGTTTAATTCAATGTCAGCTAGCCTAATGTTTACCTGATCAAAACCGTAGGATTGGACTGAGCCAAGTTACAGTTAGTTCAATTAATTCAATTTTATTAGCTTAACGTTACAAAAGCTATATGAGCACTATTAAAGCACTGTTATCCAACTTTACTTGAAATTGACTCATCTCAGGGCCAGCTATTTTAAACATTTACAGACAAGTGGGTAAAATTAGAATAAATAAAAATAAATTCAAACTTAACGTTTACAGAACGTCCACTGTCATTTGTCTACAGTCTCCAGTCTAAACTTTTGTTTTTTTTTCTTTTTCCTCTGTAGCTCCAAATTATGTAGTGTTCCATTACCTGTGTTCCATTTGTGTTCCAGTAGTTTATGACCTGTACGTTACTTTTTAATAATGTTTGTGGATTTGATTATCGATCATAAGTCAATGCTCAGTATAATATCTCTGAATAAACACATGAATTTAAAAATTGTGAAATAAACAAAATTAAAATATGTAAAATTTAAATAAACACAAGGACTAAATGCGGAACCAGCAGCCAAACTGCACCCCCACACAGCATAACCGAGACTCAGGGCCTTATCCAAAATTGGATTTAACGGGTCAGATTTAAATTAATTTTGCCAATAACACAGCACAAAATGAAAATAGCCGGTTGAAATTTCGGTCTACATGGTTTCAATACATTATCTCGATGTGTGCCAAGTTTCAGTAAATTACGTTTAACTGACGCTGCGTAATTGACGAAATAATGTCAAATCCAATCCGACAAATCCAATTTTGGACAAGACCCTCAGTCAATGCGTCAAATTTTCTATACTGCTTATTGACTTTTTTATACTGTTACTGGGCTGACGGGGGTCATGTATTTTATACGTTTATTATTCTAGAGATGAAGCAGTGTTCTTTTTAAAAGTTATCGCAATCTCACCATACAGAACAGAGTTATTTACTGAGTTAATCTAGTTCGGGTACATTGCTGCTTCAGTAACTCAGTGACTATACCTTAGTACCCCACAAGAACAAGTTTTAGTTTCTTAGAAGTCTGAAAAAGCCCATAAATTAATATTAAGACAACGAAAAAAGAACATTAATGAAACTTATCCATATTTTTCCAGAAATAATCGCACCACCAGTTATTGTAGTCGTATCCAATCACTACGCAGTATGTATATCAACAATATAATATGCAATGCAGTCATTGTTCATACGTTGCTAAGCTCGAGACAGACAGCCCTGTGGTTGCGGATTTCTAGGCCCGGCGGGCCGCGCACGGCCCGGGGCCCGCTACGTCCCGGCGGGCCGCGCACAGCCCGGGGCCCGGAATTTTACGGGCCGGGCCCCGGGCCGGGCCCATTTCTGAAAAATCTCTCCGGGCCGCGGCCCGCTACAGGCCCGGGCAGAAATCTAGTGCTGCGTCGTAGAGAGATCGCGAAACCACCATTCAATAGAGAAATGAATGGTAAACAAAACATAATGAGACGATTAAGGGTCTAGAACGCACCGTTTTTGCGTTATAAGCGCTCAAAGTTGAGAATTTTTAAAAATTTGCGCCATCGCTCAGGCATAATATGTACCTCACCCTAGAGTAAGAACACAGCAACTTTGCGCCTGCCATAGTTGAATGCTATAAATGAACTACATTATCTGCTGTATCTAATGCACATAAAGCAGACTGCCGGAGTTGCATTTAAATTTCGTAATGTGGCCTTAAAGAAAATACTACTTTTGCTATGTCAAATTTGCACATTGCTTAAGGGGGTAGTGTCGCGAAAGCAGTCGATTTAGCGCGACTATAAAACTTTTTCAGTAAAAGATAAGTCATTGTTCTTTATATATTCTAAAAATATGTTTCAAGGCAAATATTTTTGCCAAGTTTCAAAAAAATTGATGCAGCATACAGTTAGCAGTGAAGTCGCAAAGTCGGAAAAATGACGTTTTGAAAACCTATTCACATTCGATAATTTCGTCACAATTAAAAAACTTTTCGTTTAGATTCTTTACACAAAGT
The DNA here is from genome assembly GCA_030248245.1 of Trissonchulus sp. WLG1_4. Taxonomy (NCBI): domain Eukaryota; kingdom Metazoa; phylum Nematoda; class Enoplea; order Enoplida; family Ironidae; genus Trissonchulus; species Trissonchulus sp. WLG1_4. The sequence goes on from JASANF010000773.1 coordinate 7,292, forward strand.
AAAAGCACATATGCTCTAGTTTATGCACACAAAATTTAGTGCAAATTGCTTGAGTCGTTGTGGAGTAATGCCTGTTTGAACTGTGAAACTGTGCGTAACCTCACAGGTACTCACAGCAATAATGATGAATTGTAAAAAAAAGAGACACTTATTTTGAAATAAAAAGAAAAACGAACCTTTATTTTTCATTTTTCTTATTTGTTGCAAAAAATTGTGCGTCAAAACACTACATGTACTTCACAAGCTGGCCAATTTGATATCTGGCTAGATTTTTTGAACTTTTATGTCTCTATTGTGTGATGTCTGGCTCACAAATGGTGATTGGTTAAAAATATTGGTAGACATTGGTAGTCTAGTGTCTGGCAGTATTTATTTGACACCATATGGCATTTTAGTAGTTTCTCAGTGAACGTACAATTTCAAATCAAAAAGTTCTCATTTTGCAGCCTATGAGCAAAACTGCTTTGGCGACACTACCCCCTTAAATGAGCATAGGCTTCGCTGTGTGGCAGTAGGACTAAAAATTGCCGGCCAATTGCGAAGACCTACAATTCCCCGTAAAAACAGCTAAAAGATCTTGTCACTAGAATAGACTAGTCAAGTTGTATAGCCCCAGACATGATAGTTCATCGTGGGGTATCTCCCATGAAAGGGTTTAACGTTTAAACGGTTGAACAAGTAAGCTTAAACGTTTAAACGGTTGAACAAGTAAGCGTTTAAACGCGTATAAAACGTTTAAACGATTATACATGTAAGCGTTTAACCGTTTAAACGTTTAAACGTTTAACCGCGTTTAAACGTTTAAACGTTTAAACGCGGTTAAACGTTTGAACGTTTAAACGTTTAAACGCGTTTAAACGTTTAAACATACTAAACGTTAAACGGTTCGAAAACCGCGTTTTTTGAACCCGTAAACGTTTAAACGGTTCCAAACCGTTTAAACGTTTAAACGCGTTTAAACGGTTCAAACCGTTTAAACGTGTCCATGCCTAGTCTTAACATCATTTTTAAATCAGGGGCCCCCTGTTGTACAGGATTAGAGTGTTTGTTGATTGATTGTTTGATTGATATATATATATATATATTAATCGGATTAAACTGTCATATATAATCCAATGAGCCCTGTAATTAAAAAATATTTGTTTGTACAGTTTAATTAACTATTTTAACTAGTCTGACGTCACTAGTATTTGTTCATTTTTATTTAATCATCCTGACGTCATATTTTTTTAAAGTTTCATTATAAAGTTTATTTATAAATCATTTAATTTAAAAGATATATGACTGTATAAAAGACTCTAAAAAAACTCTATAAAGAGTATTACTCGAAGGAAGTAAATTTTTTTACCAATCTACATTACTTAGTATTACTGGAATAATTTTGATAAGAACAAGAGGCATTTTTGATTGGCTAAACACAAAAACACATTTTGAAAAGATGAACATTGACCATGTTTAGAAAACACATCCAAAACACACTGAAATCACAAAAGCACAAATCAAAAACACAAAACACAAAGGACAAAGTATGAACCGGAAACATAGAACACTAAAACACAAAAACACGAAATATAAACTGCAAAAACACAAAAACACTGACGAAAACACAAAAGCACAAAAGCACACGAACACAAAACACTAAAACACAAAACACAAAACACGAAGTATGAACCGAGAAAGCACAAAACACAAAGCACAAAAACACGAAAACACAAAAACACAAAACACAAAACACGAAGTATGAACCGGGCTTTACGGACAATTTTTTGGTGTGGTTTTCGACAAAAGTCATGCTATCGATATAAGCCCAGTTGGACTTTTTAGGAGGCCCAGGGTCACTCTGCTTGCGAAGTGAGCGCATGATTAGGTTGAAGTAGTTATACCCACTTCACGCTGATTGGCGAAGCACTAAAGCACTGCCAAAAATGTTTGACAGTGCCAAACATTCAAAAGCACTTTCAAAAGCACAAGCACTAAAGCACGAATTATGAACCGGGAAAGTACATTTTCAAAAGCACAAAACACTAAATAAAGCACTAAAGCACGAAGTACATATGAACCGAAAAAGCACTAATTCAAAAGCACAAAGCACAAAAGCACTAATGCACGAACTCTGAACCGAGAAGGCACAAAGCACAAAAGCACTAAAGCATGAAGTATGAACCGAGAAAGCACGAAGCACGAAGCACTAAAGCACCACAGCACTAAAGCACCAAAGCACTAAGGCTAGAAGTATGAACCGGGCTGTATTCCGAACCAAATCCAATCATACTGAAATAGTCGGTATAGTACCAAGAGTACATAATAGAAGTACATCCTATTATGTACTCTTGATAGTACATACGAGCACATGTTATTGTTTGATTGGTTTGAAGTTACATTTTTCGTGCATTCCAGGCAATATCTCGTAAAAATATGTGAAATATGCTACTGTTTATATTAAAACTAATTAATTACATTTCACCATCATAAAGAAACAGAAAATCAGGTTTAATAGGACAAATTAAATTGTTACTTACATTCAATCAATCGATTAATCAATTAAATATTAATTGGTTAATGAATGAATGAATGAATGAATGAATGCATGAAATGAAATCTATTAATTAATTAAATTAAACGAATGAAATTAATTAATTAATTAATTATTTACTTAACTCATTCATTCATTCATTCACTCATTCACTCATTCACTCATTCACTCATTTACTCATTCACTCATTCACTCATTCACTCATTCATTCATTCGTTCATTCATTCATTCATTTATTCGACAGCGTGAAAAAGTATGGAAACATTTCCAACTTATTAAAGTAAAAGAACGACAATACCACCCAACAATATTAACTAACAATTTCAGTCACAACAATGAAGCAAACCAAATCTTTTTCATTCTGATCCAAAAGCTCCCATTTTACGAGAACGGTTAGCTAAAACAAAGTTAAGATGCAATTTTAGTGTTGTTGAACTGAGATGCAGAAGAGGAATCGTCAAGGGGGTGCCTAACCCCCGGCTGAGGGGAGGAGGGTGGGGTGGTCCCTGGTTATGTTTTTTGTATATACATTTCGCACTTTTTCAATTATCAGAGGGGCGGGCTGGGGGTTGAGGGGCGCGGTGCCTGCTGTCTGAAGGAGGATGCCGACCTCCTGAGGGGCGCTGACTGCCTGCAAAATATTTACAATGTGGGGAACTTTCTTACCTAAGCAATTAGAATGCTTTGTTTGTTTTTTATGAACTAAATCTTGCGTTTGTGAATGGTTTGTAAAAAACAGCACTAAAAATTTAGAAAAAAATTTAAGTAGTATAGTATTGGTATCTCAGGCAGACTCGCTAGGGATTGTGCGAATATCATGTGGGTTGCTAGCCGTACGCTGCTGTCTGTTTCAAGGTCTTTATTTGGTAAGCTAGCTGTTGTCACTGTAAAAACATGGTCTATTTTGTCTACCGCATGGCTAAATTTTGGTAAGTACATGGCTAAATACTTGTTAATTATATTGCCTTATGTGTTAAGAATTAAGTTTTGTTTTAGCAATTTTTGTCAGGGAGGTATGTGCAGCAGCGTGAATAGCGCAAAGCGGGGAAAGGGGTGGGTGGGGGGCGTTTTTAAGCTGTTATTCAAGCTTTTAACGCTTTAGTGATCCAATTTTAAAATAGCTGCAGGAAAATTTTTTGCGCTTGTTTCTAACTTAACATAGCTCTGGTAAAGACATTTCTAGGGTTTATTTCGTTCTGTCACATACAGTCAATTAAATATAAATGCAAATGAATGACAACATCAATTAATTCCTGAAACATCAGCCAAAATTTTCAACATTATGTGTATCGCTAGCATCATACTTCCCCTTACAGTGCACAGAGCAGCAATCAATAGACAATAAATGCGCACTAACAGCTAATAATTATCATATAAAACTTCCTAAACCATTGCCTTGCTTTCCCTTTGCCCCCGGCTTCAAGATTAAAACTACCAGAGACGTGATCTGACGAACCTAATGGTGCTAACTGATTAATATTTGTCACAATTTCAGTTTGATTTACCAACAAAACATCCAAGATATTATGATGTGTCAGACGAGTCGGAAAATTTATAATTTGATTAAAACCGTGACTGCTAATTTTTCATCAATATGTCCTGCTCATTGCTATATGTAAATTTACAAGCTCACAAGCTAAGCTCATAAGCTTTACAAGTTCACGTTTGGCACATTTAAGACAACAGCAAAAATGGTTACATCACAGGCACAATACTTTATGCCAGAGTACATGGTAATGAAGAGGATGACACTCTTTCTTATTCTAGCAAATCGGCCAAAACGATGCTTCGGCCGAAATAGCCCTTTTACGCCTTGACACCCCTTGATACTTTGATACCTTTACGCCTTGATACCTTGACGCCTTGATACCTTTACGCCCACGGGGTTAGTTACCCTAGCTTGAATCTAGACATGTTTTGACTCCAGAGGGGACCTCCTCTCCCTCAAATCAGGGAAGTGTCTTGATTTGAGGGGGGCTCAGTTTCAGCAAACCACGAGCATGGACTCTGTGGTGAGCTGGTAACGTGCTGAAAGGGGCACCCCCTTCCTGAAATCAAGACACCACCAAATTTGTGCTGGTCTGAGCTGAAACAAGGGGGGTACCCACTCTCAAATCAAGTCACTTCTCTCTTGAGTTACTCTTAGTCACGCACATATCTAGATCACAAGATAAAAGATTTATAACTAATGTAATGCCTCGTGGGCTATAAAAAGTACAAAAGCGAAGCCAATATTCTCTAAAAGTCACATCCACTGCCAAACACTCAGATCATGAAAACTCATTAACTGGGGATAAAACACAATTTAATGATTTTTCAACCCCGAGACAAAAGCCGGATCCATGCACATCTCTTTTTTTACGATAAATCAAATAAATTGGATCCAAATAATTATACTGTCCAAAATATTATGGCTCAGCTTTGTTTCAACCAGACAAAAAATATTAATTTTTGCTGTCTCTAACACGTAATTCAGTTTTAAATGCTTACTGCGCAACCTGTTAACATTACAATGCCAACAAACCAAGTTAACAAAATTGGGTAAATAATTAAAATCCAACCTAATGTTTGCTAGTTTCCCTGCTGATCCACACTGACAGCTTTGTTAGCATTCAGAGCAGCAAACGCAGCATAGAACATTGGTTGGTGACGAGCGGCCCTACCTATCCCACCTGGTGTTCTTCCGCCACTAGTAGCAGCGACGCCAAGCCTCCCAGCTGACTTGTGCCGTGGACAGCCAGGCCCACAGCAGGACTTCCTGACCTCACCGGAATAGAACCAATATCCCCAAAACGGACCGATTCCCCAAGAGAACATTCTACCTCCGGGTGGCTGGACACCACGCCAGGGCCAGAGATCGCCACAGGGGAACCAGAAAATGGCCCCCATATGTGAGGACTGCCCCCATTCCCGTAGAAAATGTTACCATCCTCTACAAGACCCCAACCACCGGTACGATGCAGTTGAATAAATGGTATCATACCCGTAGATAGGCGACCATTGTTGTATTCAGCTGCAGCCAGTTGCTTGTCTTGCTTCTCAGGAAATGTAAGGTCACGCCGAATGCCGTGGAAAATTTTTACGCGTGCTGCCGAAAGAATGTCACGCTTTAGTAGTTATAAACCTCTTATAGTCCAAGTAGGTTTTTAACGCGTTTTCAAAACACGACTACTTTGCGTAATTTTATATGTTGTAAATTTTAAGTTGTGTATGCAAATTTTAAAAACACAATAGTACACATTCCAGTTACAAACTGTTACATGTTACAATACAGATTAAATAGTTTGTAAAGTTTCATAAACGTAACCATTGGGGACTGTGCTCGTCTTTCAATACCAGCCGTTTGTCAAATGTGACTTTAAATTTTTTCAGTCCTTGTTTGTTTATTAACGACGTGGTTTCTTTGTTGCGAACGATGTTGAAATTTTCCGCTATCAGTAGCTGAGAATGGTTAGTTTTATCAAATTAATTGTTTTATCTGGTGATAGCATAGGATTGTTTTAGCGTGTAATTTGATTCCTTTAACTTATTTTTCCGTATGTTCAGTTCCTGTGGATGTTGTTGTTGTTGTTGATGTGTTGATTTTGTAGTCACAGCTTTTAGGACCTGCGGACGAAAACTCAGTGGCAAAGTTTCCAAGATAGTCACTGTTTTTTTTTATTTTTTTCATTTATTTTATTATTTTTTGGTATTGAAGCCAATTAAAACACTGTCTGCAATTACGACACTGTTGGAAAGACCTTGTATAGCAAAGCCTGTTTTGTCTTTGTGTTGAAGCATTAGCCAATTCTCGCCGACTAAAAAAGCATTTGTGATCTTCAGTTATTCGCGGATAAGTTTCACTAATTGATCGTAGGTTTTAACCATAGTTTCACGGGGGGGGTCTGGGGGGGGTGGAGTCCGGGACCCCCACCCCAGATTTTTTATTTTGGTACAAGGGCAAGCAAAATTAGAGCCACGGTACAAGGGCAAGCAAAATTTTTATAAAATTTGCTTGTAAATATGGGAAGTTTTAACCAATGTATGCAATTTTAACTAAATTTTGGTCAAAATTTTAAAAAATTGTCAATTTTTACTCCAAAAATAGGTATTTTGGCCACATTTTTTAAAAATTGGTAATGTTTCGTTAAAACACGGTAACTTTTTTCTGACTTGGTACAAGGGTAGTCAAAATGTCGGTCATGTTAATGTATGGTTTTAACCTATGTTGTTTTGCAAGGTCTTCTTTTTAACTAAATGTTCCCAAAAAACTAAAAAAAATGCATGTATTTAAATCAAAAGTTGAAAACTGACAACTGAAACAAAGAAAATCAGAATTCACTTGGTTTTAAAAGGTGCTAAAAATTTACCTGTTCAATATTACTTTTTATACGTTCTTTTTCCAGCATTGTATTTAATTTTTGTGTGATCCAGCTGAAGTTCTTCTTTTTTTCCAATTTTGCACGTAACGCAGTTTATTTTTTTCGGTAACAACTGATTGTGGATAACCACTGGTTTTAACTTTTATTTTCAAAAAGGCATTTATAAAATTTGTAAAAACTTCAGAAGTTTGTGAAATTTCATCCCTGTGCCAAACTTTAAAAATTTCTTGTACACTATGCCCCAATCGTGTGGTGAGTTTAAGTTCCTTTGTCACTCACGTACTGTGTAATATCCGATTCTCATCAGAGTGAGTCAATTCTTTTTAGTTAATTCATTACAACATGTTACACAAAAAGGAAACATGAGTTTGCCATGAGCTCTGTAGGCAAATCAGGAAAAAACAGTTGCTTCGGTTATAATGCAAAGCTAAATTAAACCAAAATACTTTGAAGTACATTGGAAATTTTTTGTTATAACTTTTGGAGGCCCCACGGACATTGGAAATTTTTTGTTTTCAACGCCCAAGGATATTCACTAGTGACATCCAAATGTTTAATGCGCTCGGTTGGTGTAGATATGGAAAAATACAGGTATAACGTTGTCCCCTTTCTGAATGCGCATTTTCCTTGTCAGTCTGACGTATTTTTGACCTGTCCAATTAAATTGAAATTAAAGTGAAACTAGAATACTGACTGATTAATGGCAGTTAACAGTCTAAACTAAGAAACTTTCAGACTAAGTTTTGTGTGGTCTCAGTAGTAGTCTGTGGTTGTTTGCAGCAGTAGTGGTGATTAGTTAGCGCTCCATGGGTTCCCTAACATGTACAGTGGGTCGTAAGGCCATCTTTTAAAAATTCCAAATAGAATATTTATATGAGCTTCATTCCTTCCATTCCATTCTTTCCCGACAGTAAGGGGACGCACAGTATTCCCTTTTCTGGACGCACAGTACATGGGGTTTTAACCATTTGATTTAGGTAATGGGTGACGTATTTGGACAGACAGCTGCCGTTAGTGCCTGGTATTATTGTGTTTGGTGACTGGCATTTACACTATTAAAGTAATAAACGTTAACTTCAATAAACCTGAAGTTGAATATTGTGTGCGAGAACTCTTTTATGCCCAAACCATTTGTCATTTATTGCGGCTAATTTGCTGATACTGAGGACATTAGTGCCACCGGTGTGGTTCCTGCTTCGCCGACGTGAGTTGGCGCTGCAAGTAGAGTCAACGTGCCCTACAAGAACGATCCGACAACTATCCAAAACCCTGGTTTCCGTGTTAGCAGCTTCCCTGGCCAAAGTTCCATATCCAGAACTGTGCAAGTAATCAAATACTGGCAATGCAACGGCGATCTCAGCAACTTTAGTATCAGTAGCCGAATTGGTTAGAACACTGTTGTTATGTAAAATCCATGTGTTTCTGCGGGGAGTAGTAACTGTGCAGGCTACAACTAGACTAAGAATCGAACAACAATAACAAATAAGTAGCTGCATAATCTGTTAGTATACATCAGCTTCCTGTTTGTATTAGTGGCGTAAACTTGAGTGCTCTGCAACTGTAAAAAAAGTCAGAACTTAAAATTTACCAATTAAATTTTTTTTGAACGTTGATCTGGTTAATTTGCCAACCCTTATGACCCCAGAGGTTTTGCATTCGGTTGTTAGTTTTTGATGTGTTTTTGTGCTTATTGGCTTGTGCGTAAAAGGTTTGATTGTATATCACTAGCACTAGTTTTGGTGCACTTTCTGTGTTTATTGGTTTGTACGTAAGGGGTTCGATTGTATATTGCTAGCACTAGTTTTTGATGTTTTTGTGTTTATCAGCTTGTACGTAAGAGGATCTTATGTGTATCATTAGCACTAGTTTTTGATATACTTTCCGTGTTTATTGGCTTGTACGTGAGAAGTTTGCTTGTATACCACTAGTGTTATTTCAGTAACCATAATAAGTTTTGCCCAAACGCCAAGGTTTTTTTGCAAAAGGTCGTGTTTTGAATTTTTATTTGAAAGAAAAGAAACTGTAATAGTGTGTACTAGAGAAGCTCACAAACAGTGATTTGAGCCAAAGCCGAAGAAAGTAGTTAGTTTGGTGTAACGAGTGAAAAAGTGTAGTCTGTTATTGATCTGCAATTAAATAGAATATATACTGCTACAAGCTATTTCGGCTTTAATTATGTCGGTGAAGATAACGGACATTTTACCTAAATTTTCTGGATCCGAAAATGACGATGTTACACGGAATGGTTCAAGAAGGCGGAGCTTGTGGCGAACTTGCAGGGAATTGAAAATTTGGCAAAGTTTGTACCACTATTTCTCCAGGATTCTGCGTTTGCGATTTTCGACCAAATGGAGGACGACAAAAAACTCGATATGGTGATATTAAAAAAGCGTTGGTGTCAGCATACTCCTTGACCCCATATCAGGCTTTTGACCAACTCAAGTTGCGATGCCTGTCCACGGATGAGTCGGCTGATGCCTTCCTTGCTGACCTGAGGCGTCTGCTTAACTTAATGGGCAGTAAAGATGAAAGTGTTCTCCGTCGCCAGTTTGTCTGTGGTTTACCGTCAGACGTGGCTGCTCAGATCAAGGCATTAAAGAGCCCCGAATCCAGCATCGAAGAATTGTTGTCATGAGCCAAGGCTGTAATGGCCGATCGGCGTCAAGATGGTATTGCTTTTGCAGCTACGAAACCTGGTCGCCCCGACAGCGCCGTCAAATTCCTGTGCTACGGGTGCGGAAAACCTGGCCACTTCAAAAGAGATTGCAGGCTGTTTTGCTATATATGTCAACGAAAGGGACATACAGCGCAGAATTGCTACCAGGCAAACTTCAAGGGGGAGACGTTGTCGGTGCATGCGCCGCAAGACGTCTCCCGCCGTCTGTAAAGGACTTGCCTACAATTGATGTCATAATAGACAATGAACATTATTGTAAAGGATTAGTGGACACTGGCTGTACAACCTCTGTTATTTCTAACAACTGCGCCGCTAGAATGGGGTGGAAAGTTACTAGAAAGGTTCACGAAAATTCTTTAACAACTCTTGGTGGGGGAAAGGTTACTGTGGTGGGTAATAGACCAACCAGTGTATGGGCTGAAGGAAGTTTTGGGGGCCCTGTTTTTGTGAGACTCACTGTTGTCGAGAGTGAGATCCTCTTACCGGGAATTGAACTGGTCTTGGGGATGGACTTTATAAAAAAGAATGGTGGTGTTCTGGTGGACAAGAATGGACGTGCTAAGCTGATGGGCGGCGCCGTCGAAGCTGAGCAAAAGGCAAAAACAGAATATAAGGTTTTGAGTGAACAGTCAAATATTGGAACGATTGATTGTCTACGTGGTAATTGTCTGACAATAAAAGAATCAGATTTCGAAGCAAGTTTTAATGGCAACCACTGGACTGTAAAGTGGAGATGGTCAGATGGCCCGACTTATTTGAAAAATACAAAAGCAGACTACGGTATGAGTTCTCTTGTGCGAGAAGGGTTTAGCAAGGAAGTGGAAAAGTGGATAGAAGACGGATGGTTGGAGGAACATGACTGTGAAAAGCACGGGCCAGTGAAGGGGGTTATTGCATTTATGGCTAAGGACGAGCCAAGAAAAGGATGGGTCAGATGGATTACCGGGAACTGAATCGATACATTGTAAGCTATCCAGGAAAAAAATCCGCCGTGTGTCCGGAAAAATCAAGAGCCTGACGGAAGTTAGGGACCCAAATTCAAATGCTGGATCTAAAAAAGGCGTACCTTCTGGTTAGAGTACACCCTGACCTCGTACCGTATCAGTCCGTCAGATTCAAGAATAAAACTAACGTGATGACCAGAATGGGTTTTGAACTAAGTATTGCTCCCAAAGTTATGGGTGCAATACTTAAAAAGGTGTTAAGTCTCAGAGAAGATATTGTTAACTGCACAGGCAGTTATATCGATGATATTATTTGCGATATATCTAAAATATCATCGGAAACAATAAGAATGCATCTAAAGAAGTATGGGTTGGAAGCTAAAGAAGAAGAAAACCTTGATGGTGCGCGAGTGTTAGGTCTAGGCATGTACAAAGACTGCGGACAATACCGATGGAAAAAAGACAAAGCGTTTGAACTAGAATTGTTTGGGGAAAAACCAACGAAACGAGGGCTTTTTTCTCTCTGCGATAAGCTTGTGGGACGTTACCCAGTTGCAGGGTGGCTAAGAGTGACTTGTGGGTATTTGAAAAGATTAGCTGGCTGTGTTTGTTGGAATGAGTAAATTACAGACCATATTAAGGATAAAATGCGGTACGTGCTAGATAGAGTCAGCCGAGAAGACCCGGTTTGTGGTATTTGGGGAATCGCCAAAAACACAATAATTGGGGAACTTTGGACAGACGCAAGTTCTATTGCACTAGGAGCGGTGGTTTGCGTCAATGGCAAAACGATCGAAGACGGCTCATGATTGCGAGAAAAAGAAAGTGGAACTCACATTAATACAGCAGAGTTGGAAGCGGTGATTAAAGGTCTAAATTTAGCCATTAAAAGGAACATCTCGCTAATTATCCTGTACACAGACTCAACCACAGTCTTTGGATGGCAAAACAACGTTGAACAACACTCACAGAATCAAGGCATCTGGGCTGTCTGAAATGCTAACGAGACGCCGTCTTGACATAATATCAGATCTAATAAAAGAGTATAACATAACCATCACAGTTAAACTAGTGGCATCAAAAGATAACAAAGCTGATGCTTTTACAAGGGTGCCAAAGATGTGGTTAGAATCGGAAGATGTATGTGCGTCAGCAGCAGTTCTAGACAGCGAAATAGAAGAAAAAGTCAAGGTGATCCACGAAAAGCACCATTTTGGTGTAGACCGCACATGGTACATGTGCAAACGACAGCTATTACCAACGATAACCAAAACACAGGTGGAAAATGTCGTAGGCCGGTGTGAAGTTTGCAAAAGAGTAGATCCGTCTCCGATCAGCTGGCAACGAGGAGAACTGGCCACAACAAAAATTTGAATTTCTGGCCCAGCGATGCATCTATGAGGCCGCAGTAGAGTTGGAACTCTGGGGGAGATGTACTAGAGAAGTTCAAAAACAGTGATTTGAGCCAAAGCCGAAGAAAGTAGTTAGTTTGGTGTAACGAGTAAAAAAGTGTAGTCTGTTATTGATGTGCAATTAAATAGCATATATACTGCTACATAGTGCCTTGATTAATCTATCCATAAGTATTTTGTTGTAAGTGTTGATTTGTAGAAATTCGAATTATACCTGTGTCGCGATATGATGTTTCCATGTTTGGTGGTGAGCTGATTTTTAAAATTTTAGTTAGTATTCTGCACACTTTTTGTAAACGCAGCGACGGTCTCAAATCGAAATAAATGGTCAGCTGTGTTTAATATTGTAAAATATTGGTGTGTCAGTTCAAGTCCTAACTTGCAAATTGCATCTGGGTTTTTTTTAAATGCGTAAACTTGCGTTCAACGTACTTTTCGGTGGTCATTGTGTTAGTCTGTGAGCGTGATTTAGGAAGGCAGCATTTAGAAAGTTTTGTGGCCATTAATCATCAAGAAACTATTCGGTCAACTAGACGCCAATTTTTATGGTAGTGCAGCTTGGTAACTGTCTCTTAGTCATTAATCAGAAATAAAAATAGAATTTAAAATAGAAACCAGACTCACAAGTAGAAATAATCGTAAAGTACGCACAAGTAATCTGTTGTCAGTGTACGTACGAATCTGTAGTTGACTAGCTACGTACCACTATGACATTGATCAAAACAACGCCAGTCACAGTGAGAGAAGTGCCGGTTTCGGAATATCACCGGGCTCATTTTTGGGCAAACCAGGTCAGAGGTTTGATACCTGGCTATCGAAATCGAAAAACACGTAACTGCAAATCGCGTCACATTAAACGAACGCAAGTCTGTTATTTTAGTTGCATACTTAGACGGAGCAGCTCTAGGTATATATTCTGACTTATCTGATGCCGAAAATGCTGACTATAATCTATTGGTGGAAGGCCTACGGCGGCATTTTTCTTTAACTACACTGTCGATTTAGAGGCAGACTTGCTTATGAGTCGCCGACAAAGCGAAGCTGATCCGGTCTTGGACTACGCGTACGAAATCCAACGGCTCTTTCGAGATGTTTTTGGCGATGTCGACTCTTAAGCGCAGGACTTGTTACTGCGAAAGCACTTTTCGAATGAACTGTTGCCTCGTCTTTTTGAGTTTGTTACATCGCCGCAGTCTCCGCCAACGCTCGATGAAGCCGTGAGACGAACCCGAGCACAAGAAGCCAGAGATCATTTGCTCTACCAGTCTGCTCCTTGGCTTAACCGGGCGATCAAAGGGCTCCAAGGAAGAGGGTTGGACAATCATCCCAGAGATCTGAGACGCGATCGTCGGCAGCACCATGCCAGTCCTAGCGGTAGACTAGTGGCTATGCCCACGGAGTCGTCTCGCTCCAAAATTCCGGCGCGGTTTACAGTGACGACGGCGCAGCTCCAGTAAGCCACGGTGACTTACTGAGGTTAGAGAGAAGAATGCCTGCTTTGTTTCAAAATACAATGAAACAGCTTTGTCAAGCCCTAACAAACCAAACTAATCCGGGAAATGGGGCTGTCATCAACAATAAAAGTGATAAACGATTCACTGCGCGGCCGCAGAACACTCAGGGCAATTTCACAGGTCGGCGGAATGTTGATGCGCAGGGTGATCAGCACCTAGCCCAACGGCAGGTCTGTTATAACTGTAACGCCAGGCGCAGTTATCAGCCACGGTTTTTCTCTCAAAACGTACCCCAAAACAGACCGAGACCGTCAGAATACTCAGCCCAACGTCAGCTTGCGCCGTCTGCAAATCCTACCCCGCGTCAGTTTGGTTATTTTACGCCCCCAGCTCGTCAATCGTCAATGAGGCTGAGACCCAGAGAATAGTGATGATTTTGCCGCTTCGAACATTGAGTTCACGCATGCTTAATTTTTGCTGAGCTGTCTTGCTTAATCAGCATCGCGGATTTTCTGAGTTCTTAAATTTGCTTTTATTTTTAGCCAAATAATGCCTACTTGCGCCACAAGACATATTATGTAAAATATGAAAAAAACAAAACATTAAAAATTAACAAGAAAGTCTGGATAAAAATATTGTATAACATCTTCACGAGATGTCGGGTCGGGTCGACATGGACCTTATTTGGGTTCGGGCCGGACCAGGTTCAATAATTTTGACTCGTTGCGGTTTCGAACTATAGCGTAAACACACAAGTATTTTGCATATTACATTGATTGACATATGCAAACATGATTGACATTAATAGCATAATCTTTCTCTATTGCAGATTTGGTTAATTTTGGTTAACTTTCAAGGTATCAAAAGTACCATATATTGTATTTAATTTCCAGTATCATATTTAATACCAAAATTTAGATTCCCACGCTTAAAGGCGGCATTTTAATGTTTGTGCAGACTAAGAACTTCTGCTCCACCTCCTCATTTTGACTACTGCTCTACTTCTATAGTTTAGAGGCATTTCCACTCAAGCTGTACCATAAAAACCAGAACCGTTGTATAAAATTACAGTCCTAAAATTTAAGAAAATTAATGAATAGGCTGTAAGTAGGTTTGTAGTTACATAATTTGGTTTTGTAGCATTTTGATACTTTTGATACTAATATGATACTTCGGTGTTAATACTTTTGATAGTGGTATTATTATTAAAATTGGTATCAAAAGTATTATACTTACAGCTAAGCTTTTATTTCAGTTGCAAGAAAACGTCGAATTAAAAAAAGAAAAATTTGAAAGAAGAAAATAAAGAAATGAAAGAAATGAAAAATAAAATTAAAGAAATGAAAGTAATGAAATGAGAAATGAAAAAAATGAAAGAAAGAAATACTAGAAACAGAAAGTGTCTAAGTATGTACTTGGATAAGTAAACTATGTAGCTGTTCACGGGCCAGTAAATGTTTAGTTTTGTTAGGTGCAGGCGCTCAGCTGTTAGTCTGGCTCCAAACTTTGCGCAATAAAAAAAATAGCGCAGCCTAACTGACATCCTGACACTTTGATTAATTATATATTGGCGGTCAAAAGGTCAGCTGAGGTCAGTTAAAACTTGCAAGAATAGAAACTAAATAAAACTTGCAAAAAATGAAAGAAATGAAAGAAAAAAACGAACGAAAGGAATTAAAGAAATTTTCAAAGAATTAAATGTTGTAAATGAGAATTATTTCCCATGAGACTCGGGGGCTGTGGTGCAGTGGTTAGCATGCTTGACTTCGAAGCAGGCGGCCCGTGTTCGATTTCAGGCGCCTCCATTTGTTTCATTCTTTCAAATTTTGGCCTCCTCTTTCTTTCAACATAGTGGCGACCGTGACAGAACGGAGAGGATAGGGCCGGGTCCGCAGGACAGCCCTATCCCCAAACCGTCTTCGGAGGTGGGTTAGGAGCCCCATGCCCTGGGTTGAGGTTGGCACTGTGTGCAGTATGAATGTGTACATAGTCTCTTTCTTGTGTGGTCCCTCGGTTTCGGTTAGGGGTGAACCGGTGAAAACCCTCGGTTTCGGTTAGGGGTGGACCTTGGTTGCGGTTAAGGGTGAACCGGTTAAAACCCTTTGTGAACCGGTTAAAACTATTTGTTATCATATTTAACTTGTTTCCGAGTATCAAATATCAAAAGTGTTGTAAATGAGAATTTTGGCCTATGAGACTAGGGGGCTGTGGTGTAGTGGTTAGCATTCTTGTCTTCGAAGCAAGCGGGCCGAGTTCGATTCCCGGCGCCTCCATTTCTTTCATTCTTTCTAAATTGGGGCCCCTTTCTTTCAACACCTGCCCTTCCAGTGTTAATTAACACGAAAAGCGACCTATCCAAGAATACATAAAATTTGAGGTTCTGAATATAGTATATACGCGGCCTCTGAGGAGGCCGCGTAAAAACATTCGTGGATTTCATTTGGCCGTGTTAAACGCTATAATGTTAAAGTTAAATGGCTGCCGATGTTTTCGATGGAATAGTACTCTCGGCAGTCAATATGAACGGGGAGGGGGGCTTACGTCAGGGTAGTACTCCTTGATCTGAATGGACTGGTGGTATGTGTATTTCTGGCCAGCACTCAGCGGACAGCTCAGCCCAGACCCCTTGCAGCCGTCAGGATTGTCCAAGGGGAACGACTTGGGGATGTGCAAAACATAGCCCGTCACTTTGGCTGTCACATTGGTAGCTTTCTCATCTAGAATAACATAAAATCATGAAAAAATAAAATGGAATAATCTACATCTATGATGCAAAACTAAAAACTATAGTTTGTTTTGTGAAAATTCGTGAAATTTAATATGCATGGGTGCGCAATTTATGAAGAATCACGAAACAGCTACTTATTTTTTGTATATCTTCACCAGGACAATAATTTGTTTTACTCAACAACTGTAGTTTTAAGCACTGGCGGTCCCAGACTTCCATTTCGGGGGAGGGGGGCGGAGGTTTGAAGAAATTTTTCATCTTTTATAATATGTAGCGTTTTTCAGTCTTACGCTATCTTGTTAGGCCCGGTTCACACAGACTTACTTTTTACTTTTTCGTTTTTGCTTTATACTTTTTACTTTTGACTTTACACTTTTTACTTTTGCAAAAGTGTTCACACAGGCTTACTTTTTACTTAAAGAAGATCGCATTCTATTGGCTGGCTATGGCGCACTTGGCCCAAAAGTAAAAAGTAAAAAGTACGTCTGTGTGAACCGGGCTTTATAGCCGCAGCCATATCAAGGGCAATGAGTTGAGTCTGTTTGCAGTAAAAGCCACTGGTGTATATACCCAGGAAAAAATGCAGATTTTTTTCAATTGTTAGGCCGAATTTGGTCACCTGGAGACGTATCAGAACTTTTTCCGGTAGGAAAATAAAACACAAGATGGGAATGTCAGATCAGACATTGTATTACACAACTAAATGCAGCATAATATACTCGTGTAGACATGCAAGTGCAGCATAATGTACTCATGTATACATGCATAGGCTTTGATGAAAGATAATACCAAGGAATAGTAAGCCACAGAGACGCAGGGGTCTGCGGGCGGCAGCCCCCAGGAAAAAATTGGGGAAAATTTTTAATTTTTAGGCCAAATTTCGGTCAATTGGGGACGCATCAGAAAAATTTTCCGTACCAAAGGACCATAAAAACCAAGGGGGGGACCCTTGTGTAAAAATTCAGTCGGAAAAAATTTCGGACCGCCCCTGGTTTTAAGATGTGTTTAAGAAGTTTTGAAAATATAATAGTGTGCTCTTGACAGTGAGTCTCAGGGAACATACTTGAAAGAAAAGTAACGGATACGGTTGGTTTTGTTCCTTTCTTGAGTCCACACTTGGCCGGGTTGTCGCACGGGTCGATTCCCACTGATACAATTTTGGCTTTCAATGGTGTACCTGAAACACAAGCTTATACATTTGCACTATATACACTACACAAACAAAATAATTGGTGAAACAGAAGTAGCGGCTCGTGACCGAGATTGTGGTTGAGTTTTGGCTGAGAACAACAGCTAAAGGAATAAAAGGATCGAAATTTAAAAGAAAAAAGAACCCAAGAGGCTCTAATAAACTGATAGACCCATATGATAAACCCATAGCTTCCCAGGCTTTACTCCTCATTTACATCACAACAGTCCTGTTCTCGCAATCATATGTACGGCTGGCTATTGATTGAGTTATGAATGCGCCAAAAACGGTGTAAACAACAATTTGGCATTGCCTTGTCATGCGTCGAAATTTTGATATGTATATTTTAAGAATAGTGATAAATTTGTAAAAATAAATATTAAGCATTTGGTCATTTCTTTAATAGTGAATGATTGGTCTGACTATTTATTTGAGTAACTATTGTGTCAAAGGTAGGCAGTAAAAACATAAAAGTAAAAGTAAAAAGATCGCACTTTTTGTACAAAATTTTGTCGAAATTTTGAAACCATAGTGTGACTGAAAATTTACATGGATCATCGATGGCCCCTAGCCAACAACAATGACAGGCTTAAGGTGGTAGTTGCGTTTTCCACGTTTTTGTGATTTCTATGTACATAAACTTTGCGCCCACAGAACTCAAGTTACAAATGATACTAGAGCACGGAATTTTGGCACATTAATGTAAACGTCAAAATATCCAGGCATAACTCTTACTTTTTCAAAATTTTACCTGTGGACTTTTCTACAGGATTTTAGTTACTGAAGAATACATTTAGTTTTCAGTGACTTCTCAGCAAAATGACTACTGATCAAAAAGAGAGGGAGATACCTAGGGATTTAGTACGTGTCGAAAACGTTACTAACTTTCAGCTCCAAATGTTAATCTTATGATTCAAAGCTGTGGGGCAAACTTTTAGTAAAAAAACTTGAAATTTTGAAACGACCTTTTTTTAAACGCCTGTCCTGAAAAGTAAACCAAAACTTAACTTTCAATACATAGCATACTTTCAGCTTCAGGCAAAAAATAGTTCTACTTTATGCAAAAGACCGCTTGCGATTTGAAGCTGTAAACGCTGAGCTATGGCCTTCCAGAAAAAACACCTAAAAAGCAATTCCAACCTTTAATGTGGTATTTACGACCCTATAGCAGCTTATCAGTACTGCAAGTGCCCAATTATGTAACACTACATCTAAGAATAAACGAATTAAGGATAAGACCAAATAAACTGGGTGGACGTACCCGGACAGGCTTTATAGCGGACATTAACGCAGAAACCAGATGTTAGCAAAGCGGCTATCACGTAGAGTCTGAACATGACAGACCAAATAGTGGACTGGACAGAGTCTGTAAAGCCAAAAACAGAACAGGCACATATTAAAAATCACAAGATAAACTTGTATAGCTGTCATATTATAAACTTGTAAGTAGTAACATTTGTAGGTCAAAAGTGTAAACCTACATAAGTTGTCATGCTTTCATAAGCTTAAAAGATTCAGTTCCGATTGAATTGGTTAAAACTAGGTTTAAAAGTTGCGTCGACTTCTAAATTACTAAGTCCTTAGTCATTGGAGAATGGCCTCATCCGAGTTCATACTTGTCTTTAACATAACATCAGGCCACTAAGCAACGCTCATTTAGTGCTGTGACTTTTGCCAGCAAAACGGACACATGACTAAGTATGCATTGAACCTGGGCTACTCATCCAACCAACCGCTGATAAACATATGACGTTTGCTGTTTCCACTCAAATAGCGTTCAGAGGCAGGAAAAAACAGTGATACCATATCAAAATAGTAATAAAGTCCTAAATTTGTTTGCTCTAAATTAAGCACATTAAAAAAGCCTAAAAAATCAAATATACCTAATAAAACAATTTTCTTATGCAAAGAAGAAGTTTAGATGGTGCTAATTTAATACTCATTACCACAGAAACCACTTCAAGAACGTGAAACTAGTGAGCTTTAATCACCTACGTGGTCGGCTGACCCCCTCTTATCAGAACAAATAAAAATTTAGTAAATAATTGATTTCTATAAATGTTAAAGCAAACAAAATCTTCTGCTTGTGAAGGCAAATCAGTAATTTCCGTTGCAGTGCGGTGCTTCTATTGCTTGACTGTTGTTTGCCAAAATGCACTTCAGTCTACAAGTATTGCTGCTTTTTATTATTTTTTGTACTTCTATCCACAGCAAAGTTTTGCCCTTTCACAACTGCAGTAAGTAATTACAATTAGTGCAATAATAATCAATTCATTGCGAATCACCAGATTTTTTATTCAACTTTTGAATTTGTCCGAAATTGACTGTAGTTTAGCTAATTTTTGTGGAACTGAAGCTGACTGCTTAATTTTGAGTGCATTTTTGAGCCAGATTGAATTTGGACGGCATCCATTCAGGCAGTATAAATGTGTAGGATTGAAGTATGAGGCATATTACTTGAGTAGAAAACAAAAGTGTAAAATGTTTCGCTAAAGAATAAACACTAAAAAACAACTAGCAATTTTGCAAAGACAATCTGCTGAAACATTGACACCCGTTGCGTTGCAGTATATACTCACTCACGCTATGACTCAACAAAATTGAAGTTCTCATATTTTTTGCTCTATTATTTTTTATCATACAAATATTATCCTGTGCAAAGCATTCGAATCGTCAATAGTTCGAGGCAAGGTTTCATGCAAAAAGTATTATTCAACGGTAGTACTGGAATGTGCTAAAAACGCGTCATAACTTAGCAATTACGTAACGATTCTGTTGGAAGTTTGAACGAGATGTTATAATTATGTTCATACGTTCTGCGTAACGTTTCCTTTAACCCTTTTATTCATAATGTTTCCTGAGTTGCCATTGGGAAAATTTATGAAGGAAAGGGTAATGGACTCGAAGGTGTAGAAGTGGAAGTCATTCATCAGTAACTTTATGTAATTTTCAGATTCCCAATTCGAAGTGCACGAAGTGAGCGTTGAGCCGTGCCAGTCCGATTCGGCCGAGTGGTGTCCGCTGGTCCGGGGGAAAAATGTCACCATTCGAATTCGATTCACTGCCAGTAAATCTGTCCGCAGATATTTAGCAGCATTCTAGTGTTATATGCATTCTTAACATGCTTATTTACATATTTTTCAAACTTCTTGCGAAAGCTATACGTATGTAGAAAAGGAATAAAGTTTTAAAAATTTTTGAACCTAGACTTAAAACTGCCTATTACCAGTTTTGTAATAGGCTATTTGTAAAATTGTTAGTTAAAGTAACGCTCAACTAAAAATTTCATGTTTGGCACCTAGCTCATACAATTAGTAGCAATACAAGTTTAATTGTACATCAAATGGGCCTGAAAAAGACAATACTCTTCAACTCTTTGATGAAAATTTGTCAAATTTTATGACCATGTCAAATTTCTTATTCCACTAACTTTCTTTTTGACCTAGCTCAAAAAAACCTCCTAAATTAGAGATTTAAGAAAAATTCGTTCGTGGAGAGTTATATTGGTATTTAGCGAAAATTAAATGGCCAAAAAAAAATTTTTTTGAAACGCAGATCACCTCACTGATAATCAAACCACCTGACTATGGCTGATCAAGCAATGTCACTGATCACTGCTCCACTCACCTTTCAAGATTGCTTGGTTTAACTAAGCCGCAGTAGCAAAAGTGACGTTAATTTAAATTTTTAAAAATTGCTACTTTAAAACAAAACTAATCTTCTTTCTGTTAAAAAGTGCTATGTTTCTGCAAAAATCCGGTGAGAGTATATAATCGTATTTCTTACATCTTTAGCCGAAGTTTCAAACGCTCTTATTATGTAACATCGAAGCTGATTGGCTGTGGCTAAACGTAAGCAGCCAATTAAACGACTGCCAGACAAAACAATCTGCAGCAAAGGGGGACTCGTGTAACAGTCAATAAATTCGAAACCAAACGGAGGGTGTATTAATACATTGTAAAAGTTTAGTTTTTTACGCGGCGGCCTCAGCCGCCGCGTATATATTATATTACAGAAGCTCGATTTACATGTATCTGCTTCTCCCTGTGTTACTTGCGTTGTAAAAATCGGTAGGTCGTAAAAATTCATTGTTTGTGTGTGCGTGTGTGTTCAGTGTGTGTGTGTTAATCTTGGACCCAGCGTATAGTGTTCTAAATAATGTAATGTGTACTGTAATCCCGCTTGCATGTCAGTCAAGTGCTGATAAATTTTGCACACAGTGTGCCGTAATGACGAAACCTGCCGCATCAACGTTCCCTAGATTGTTTGTAAGCGCGTCGGAACCAGAACACTAGCGGCTTTAACTCTTTAACTTGGGTGTTTTTGACTCGGTTGTATTAAAATTGTTCATGCTGAGCGGTTTTTATTATGGAGAAGTTTTTAATAAGTTTTTAACTTGATTTTCATCTTTAATTATTGTCAAGATTCTGAAAGCAAGATGCAGCTTAACATGTTAAAAGTGTTGGCCTAGAAACTTTTGGTGCCGCGTTTTATATTCGCAGAATATCCTCTGCATTTTACCTAAGCATATCGTACATACGTGACGAACTCTATCGAACATTGGTTAAACTTTATCGAAATTTGGTTAAACTTTAGTCGCAAGACGTGCTTCTTACCTTACTATACTATATAATTACCTTACTATTTACCTTACTATACTATATAAACTTTCTTGCTCAAAAATAACAAAAATAATTACGATAATAACTCAGGATCGGCTCAACACAGAAACGTCATTTTTACGTTATCAGATAGCCAACAGCGTGGCCAAACTTTTTTCTATTCACAGTCAGTTCGTAAAGGAAACCGTTTAACTTCTATACCGGTTTCAAAAAAATAAAAAATTTTCATACTGGCATTTTCGGGCTCGAACATCTACTACGACGAATGTAAGATGATACCATAGTGTCATTTAATTCTCAAATATTCAGACCGTCATAACTTGCCTCGACGTTAACGTAAAAACATAAAATTGACGCCTTTCAACTCAGAACAGTAGGCGCTTTTGAATGATACCTTACTTGACGTATACCATTCACGTTTAAACGTTTAAATTTCCAATTCTAAATTATGACACAAGCTTAACGTTAAGTTTAAGGCCATGTAACCCATCATTTGAAAGCTCTAACAATTTCCTCTCAAATAACGTTAAAATTATTATTCTCCCACTACCGTATCAAAAGTTATGGCCCCTGAAAGATTTCGTAAAAGAGCTGATTGTACTACAAATCACACCATGGGTGATCAAATCCCAAAACAATTGAATTCAGGTAAAAATTTAAAAAATTTTGGCTCATTTTTGAAATAATGTAACATAAATAGACTTAACTTAAGATATCTACGACATGGTCGAACTAGTCTAAACTAGATGCGCCAGACTTGTTATTAAATAGAATTGATGAAATGCTTGTTAGGATAAAATTTAGCTCTATATTTTTCGTTCATGGCGGTCATGCCCCCAACGGTTGCATCACGGTTGCTTCTATAAGCTAGCGCAGTGTAAAACATACGACAATGCATTACGTGCGAAATTGTTTTACACGCATTTCATAGAACATTACGATTCCATTAATTCCGCCTTCAGGCGGAACAAAAATCTGGTCGTCAAAAGTCGTCTATTTTCCAATTTGATTTTTGATTTTGCAAAAAAACTATTAAAGATGATCTTTATTTGAGGGGCCATAAAAACTGCTGGGAGCCAAAATTTAGAAATTCAAAAATCCTTGACGTCTGCATTTTGTATTCTTTCCAAAAAAAGCAGTAAACTTTTATACGCAAAAAAGTGTGTGCAAAAAAAAACTTTTATATGTGTCGTTATACATTCAATTTAAAAATATTTCACCCATGTGTGAAACACCCCTGGTGTTTAATCTGTCTAAAGCGCTGTCTCACAGTAAAACAGCTAGTACGCAACTACTTTCTAAGAATTTCGATTCAATCAAACTTCAAAATTTAAAGTTTAAACAATTGATCCTCAGTTGATCTTCGTCGGTTGAATGACAATATGACACAAATGACACATTGACAATCGTCAACTAACTGCAGTTACGGTGCCAGATATTTTGAAATCTAAACACGCTTTATACAAATTTCGGACACCTTGCTGCTATACAGTCACCTAGCATGTTTTTGCGAATGTACAGAGCGATATTTGAAGTGCCACACAAGCTGTAAAGGAGGCGTGGCTTTGACCTTCGAGCTTTTGCGCACGCTTTTGATTGGCCGATTTTTTGATTCTTTATTCTTCTACCAAAAATAAATACATATAATTTAAGTATTTGTTTTTCTTTGAACTAAAAAGAGCTGATTTCGACTCCCTTATTTCGTACTGCTGCAGTAGCAAACCCCTTATTTTTACTTTCTAGTTTCCTATTTCCAATTTCCTGTGCCACTTGGTAATTTCAGACAAAGCCATTCCGCACCTGAAGACAGTGGTGCACGGGATCATCCAGGGCGGGCCCCCCATGCCCTTTCCCATCAGGCAGCCCAACGCCTGTGACCACAGCGGACTCGACTGTCCCTTGGTGGCCGGCCAGGAGTACAACTACTACCACACGGTCGATGTGCAACGTGCATTTCCAAAGGTATGCAAAGATTGTCTGTAGCCCCCCCCCCACATAAAGTTGTGGCCCTTTGACATGTAACCACAGCAGCCTGCGAATTCCGTCTCAATATGTTTTCAGCTTGGCTTGTGAGTTGTGACGACTACTCACAGACCACAAGCAGAGGCCCTATATGGTCCACAGGAAGTGATTGCTCGCTTGTGACGCTCGCAATGTGTGCACACGCACGCACTAGGCTGTCGCTTATCAACTAGGCTTCTGCATAGTATGCACCTTGTATGAATCGGGACAGAATCTTTCTCAGCTATTAAAATGTGTAACGTTAAGGGGAAGGCATGGACTGTTTGGTTTGCCTATCGGTGATTGGGAAGCACCGCTTGAATTAAGCGGCAAGTTCGGTTGCATACACAAGAGGCCGAATAGTAGGGTCGAACGGTAAAGGAGTAAAGGAGCCGTAATATATATCGAAGGCCTGACACAGGCCGAAGTACAGGCTAATCACAACTTGGATTTCAATTAAATAAATTTATATATATATATATATGTATATATATACATACACATACATACATACACTATATATATATATATATATATATATATATATATATATATATATATATATATATATTCGTGGAAAATTTTGAAAATAGTACAAAACGGGGAGTTTCAATTCATTATTACAGCCTACTGCTTCTCAGAAACGAAATAAAACCGTAATTCTTGAAGCAAAAATGTTCACCGGAGCCTATTAAATCGAATTGTAGCAAAAAGGGAATTTTTTAAAAGATTCAATATTTTGACGTAAAAGTTGTTCCTGGACTAAATTAAAAAAATTTGTAAAAATTGAAAAATTTTAAAAAAATTTTGTTTTTTACTACATTAAATAAATATCTGTCAAAAAGTCTAAAATTTTACAAAATGAAAACACCGGTTTATCACGCACTTATCGACGTAAAAAAATTCTGTTGAGATTTAAAACCAAATCTGTAACAGCAATCAAAAGCCCTATAATGAAATTATATTTGAAGTCAGTAACACGCATTTATCTGGTTTCAGTGCGGCGTGGGAACGCATACACCTAGTTGCACCAGTCACATTAAAAAAATCTCAAAGTCCACCAATTTTAAGGGTCGTAGATGAGTATACAGGGCAGTTATAAAAAACTGACCACACACATTTTGTTTACATCTATATAGGTGCAAAATATTCAATTTAGAACGAAATCCAAAAACCTTTCCAAAATTTTATCAAGGGCAACTCACCAATGGTCGAACCTTACAGAAAGTCTGTCATATATATATATATATATATATATATATATATATATATATATATATATATATATATATATATATATATATATATATATATATATATATATATATATATATATATATATATATATATATATATATATATATATATATATATATATATATATATATATATATATATATATATATAAATATATGGACGGGGGGGCTGCCGCCCCCCCCACCGAAATTTGTCTCGACTGAAAATTTACACAAGGGTCCCCCCCTCTGGATTTTACTAACCGGCCTAAATAAAAAATTTTCCCCAATTTTTTTCTAGGGGCTGCCGGCCCCAGACCCCTGCGACTCTGTGGCTTACTATTTCTTGTTCTTATCTTTTATCAAAACCTATACATGTATATACAAGTACATTAGGCTGCATTTACATGTCTACACGAGTACACTATGCTGCATTTAGTTGCGTAATACACTGTCTGATGTAATGCTTCCATCTTTTGGCTTTTTCCTGTCGGAAAAAAATTTCTGATACGTCTCCAGTTGACCAAATTCTGCCTAAACATTGGAAAAATTTTCATTATTTCATGGTACGCCACTTGGTTTTACTACCGCCCCCCCCCCCGAAATCAAAGTCTGGGACCGCCAGTGATATATATATATATATATATATATATATATATATATATATATATATATATATATATATATATATATATATATATATATATATATATATATATATATATATATATATATATATATATGTATATATAATATATATACATATATATATGTATATATATAATATATATATGTATATATATAATATATATATATATTATATATATATACATATATATTATATATATACGGAGGATCAATTACAACAATTATTACTGGTCTAGTGTCAATTCAGGTCAACAACACTTCAGCTCAAAACTCGCACTCTTTCGCTAGATCACCCCCCGTGCACTACAAAACTTCGGCCTTTTGATTGCAAGATGTAACCAAATGCCAATGCAAAAGTTTGGCGTCGGATGGCATCATCAGACGCGTCGGATGACATCATTTGACGCGTCTAAAAAATTGGCGTCGGCTGACACGTCAGAGGCATTTTCATTTGAAATTGACTGCATATATGAATCCATAAATACTAATGAACTTGAACTCGTGAATTTTTCTTGAGCTTTCTTGAATTATAGTTTTATAAGCAAAATACTTTAGCTTAAACACACAAAATACAAACTTTGTATGCAGCAAATTTATAGTCGAACTTCACTGTGACACTATTCTACATGTTATGAGGGCAGGTTGTGTTTAGACCAAGTCGCTCTCATCCATCAGTTTGGTGTTGATTATCACACAGACAGGGGGTCCCCGAGCAGATCTCGCCAGTCTAGTGGAACGGGGCGGACGACGCAGGAGTTGCCAGCGCACCAACACGTCCAGCTGAAACATTACAAATAATTATCACAATAGTTAGTTTTCTTAGTGCAGCCGCATGGTTGTTTCGCTGATTAATGGGAGGGTGCAAAAGCACAGCGCAGAGCACAGGGTCGCGCGTAAGATCAACCAGCGACTGAGGAATTCCGTATGCTTCACTCTTTTTAAAATTAGACATCCAGACTATTCTTCCAGTTAATCGTTATTCATCAACTTACTCATTACTTCAATCTCTGACTCTCTGACTCTTACTCGCTGACTTCTAGCTCAGCGACATTTGGACTAATGTTTTGACTTGGCCCAAAAATGAGAATACTGGCTTAAGATATTATTTCGACTTACTAATCTGCTTCTCCTCTAACTTAACTCACACTTCATTTTAGGGGAAACACTACGGGGACACACCTGTTTTTTGCAGCTAACACGCAAAACTTAGCTAAAACCGTATCAATCAGGGGGCTCGTTATTTCTGTTTTATCAAACTGATATACAATTACTTCAAGAAGGCTGAGCTTGTAACGTGGACGTTCGACCTTGTAACATAACCCCCCTCTCAACTTAAAAGAATACATAAAGTCGAATTTTCTCACACATTTGCTTAATTGCAGTTCGTATATGAAATTCTACTCTAACTTCAACTCATTAACTATCTAACATTAACTCGCCGCTGACACCTACTGTATCCCCCTATGAAATACGACACCCACCGACGGCTACTTTTTCATCCCCGATAGATGAGAACTAACGACTAGAGCAGTGTTGTGGATTGGTTTGGGAGGCTGAATTCGTTGATATTATAATCTACTGATATTTTGCAATCATACTGTGTTGTGTGATTGGGATTGTGTGACTGTGTTGTGTTGTGTGACTGTGAGTGATCTAGCGAAAGAGTGCGAGTTTTGAGCTGAAGTGTTGTTGACCTGAATTGACACTAGACCAGTAATAATTGTTGTAATTGATCCTCCGTATATATATATATAATATATGTATATATATATAATATATATATATTTATTTATATATACATATATATTTATATATATGTATATATATTATATATATTATATATACTATATATATGTATATATATATATATATATATATATATATATATATATATATATATATATATATATATATATATATATATATATATATATATAATATATATATATATATATATATATATATATCACTGGCGGTCCCAGACTTTGATTTCGGGGGGGGGGGGGGGCGGTAGTAAAACCAGTGGCGTACCACGAAATAAATTAAGATTTTTTCAATGTTTAGGCAGAATTTGGTCAACTGGAGACGTATCAGAAATTTTTTTCCGACAGGAAAAAGCCAAAAGATGGAAGCATTACATCAGACAGTGTATTACGCAACTAAATGCAGCATAGTGTACTCGTGTAGACATGTAAATGCAGCCTAATGTACTTGTATATACATGTATAGGTTTTGATAAAAAATAAGAACAAGAAATAGTAAGCCACAGAGTCGCAGGGGTCTGGGGCCGGCAGCCCCTAGAAAAAAATTGGGGAAAATTTTTTATTTAGGCTGGTTAGTAAAATCCAGAGGGGGGGACCCTTGTGTAAATTTTCAGTCGAGACAAATTTCGGTGGGGGGGGGCGGCAGCCCCCCCGTTTATATATTTATATATATAATGTATTTATATATATAATCAATGGTGGCCAAGGGCATTCACGCCACGACTGTATGGTCTAGGGTGAACTCGGAAAAATTTGCACAAAATATAAAAATTTTTCGGCCCTCAAAAAGGGTCACCTTCCCTCCCTCGTTTCCCCCCCCCAACACCCCCCCTCCTTTCACTAATGTGTATGTTTATATATATATATATAAACATACACATTAGTGAAGGGAGGGGGGTGTTGAGCGAGGGAGGGAAGGTGACCCTTTTTTGAGGGCCGAAAAAATTTTTATGCTGCAATTTCCGAGTTCACCCTGAGCCGTACAGTCATAGCCACCATTGATTATATATATAAATACATTATATATATAAATATTACCGCCCCCCCCCACCAGAAATTTGTCTCGACTGAAAATTTACACTGATTTTTACTAACCAGCCTAAATAAAAAATTTTCCCCATTCGGGCTGCCGGGCCCCTCAACTCTGTGGTGCCTTTCTTGTTCTTATTTATGAACCTATACGTATCCGAGTACATTACGCTCGAGTTACATGTCTACACGAGTACGCTATGCTGCATTTTAGCTACGAAGTACACTGATCTGATGTAAATGCCTTGTTTGGTTCTTTTTTCTGTCCTAGAAAATTTTTTCTTTTTGGATCTTACTGACCGAATTCTGCCTAAACATTGAAAAAATAAATATTTATTTCGTGGTACGCCACTGTGCATTTCTGCGCCCCCCCCCCCCCCGAAAATCAAAGTCTGGGACCGCCAGTGATATATATATATATATATATATAATACATATATATATATATATATATATATATATATATATATATATATATATATATATATATATATATACATATATATACATATATGTATGCATATATATATATATACATATATATATATATGTATATATAATATATATATATTATATATATATACATATATTATATATATATATACGGAGGATCAAGAGTCAAGCGACCTCTGGTCTCGTGTAAGGTGGGCAACCGGCTCAAAAAGCCGCACTCTTTCGCTAAATACTCGCAGCAACACAGTACCGCACCATGCCCAAATCACACAACACGGTATGATTGCAAAATATCAGTACAATTATAATATCAAATTCAGCCTACTCTAGTCATTCATTCATCTATCGGGGATGAAAAAGTAGGCCGTCGGTGGCAAGATAGGTAGGGTAGTCCTCACGGCAATAAATGTAAATGCATTTTAATGAGTTGAAGTTGAGGAAATTTACCATATCAAACTGCAATTAACAAATGTGTAGAGAAAATTCGACTTTATGTATTACTTACAGTTTGGAGGGGTATAGTTTTACAAGGTCGAACGTCCCCACGAGCTAACCTTATTATATCAGTTTGATAAAACAAAACTAACGGAGCCCCATTGATACGGTTTAGCTAAGTTTTTTACGTGTTATTTTTGCAAAAACAGGTGTGTCCCGTAGTGTTTCTAAAAGAAGTGTGAGTTAAGTTGGGAGGCGGCTAAGTCGAAATAATATACTAAGCCGGTATTCTCATTTTTGAAAAAATTAGTCCCAAATGTCGGGGTACAACTCGAACCCAGCGAGTAAGGTCAGAGGATTTGAATTTGATAATTATGATAAACAATTTATACTGGAAATAGTCTGGATGTCTAATTTTAAAAATAGGAAGCGTACGAAATTCTCAGTCGTGGTTGATCTTACGCGCCGGAGCCCTTCCTGCTCTGCGCTGCTTTTGCACCCCTCCTAATAGGCCAAAACTCAGTGCACTGCCGCTTTAAGAAAACTAACTATATTGTGATAATTATTTGTAATGTTTCAGCTGGACGTGTTCACTGCGCTGGCAATACTGTGGTCGCCCCGTTCCACTAGACTGGCGAGATCTGCTCGAGGGACCCCCTGTCTGTGATAATCAACACCAAACTGATGCAAATCGAGAGCGACTTGGTCTAAACACAAACAACCTGCCTTCATAACATGTATAGTGTACACACAGAAGTTCGATTATAATTATCCATTGTGCAAAGTTTGTATTTTGTGTGTTTAACTAAAGTATTTTGCTTTGTGAAACTATAATTCGAGAAAAAAAAAGCTCAAAAAAAAACAGTTTCAAAGTTCGTATTTATGGATTCCATATATGCCAGTCAATTTCAAATGAAAAATGCCTCTGACATTAGTCAGCCGAGACGCAATTCCAAGACGCGTCAAATGATGTAGTCCGAACAATCCCCATTGGAGCGCCAAACTTTTGCATTGGCATTTGGTTACATCTTGTGCAATTGAAAGGCAAGATGAGCAAAACCTAATTTCAAACACTTGGGTGTCCTACAAGTTATTAAATTAAACTATTTATTAAATTGAACTTGGGAGAAGGATTTTATGAAAAATGTTACATGTATTGGAAATGATTTTAAAAATTAATAATAAAATGCAAAAAGTAGCAAACAAAAGCCAAACTATATCGTAAACTGAGTACTCTGAAGTTCTTATGGTAATTACAAGAAACATTCTTATGTATGTACCCCTGCCGACTTGACTCAACTGTAGCCTTTCAAAGTTTAAAGGTACAATGCGTTATTACGCACAGTTCAAAAAATACCTACCATTTTTCTAGATTTCAAATTTTTTTGCCTATTGTTTGAGTTACTTAGGTAAATTTGAAAATAACGAAGGTAAAAAATGTTCTCGATTACATTCAATTTCAGAAATAGATTAGTGGTTTAGTGATTAGTGATTAGTGGATTACCGCCAACTTGAAGCGGGTCTTCTTGCATCGTACGAGTCCAGCATTTACTCAAAAATGACGCTAGTTTTGTACTTTCGCGCGACAGATGGGCTCACCCGTCCGGTTCAAAATTGATAGACATTTGTGAGTGAATAAAAATAGGGCTCTGCGTACACATTAGTTTATCAAGCACGAGAAATGCTGCCAGAGACAAAAATTGCTAGACTACACATTTTCAGTTCGATGACTTTGCGTACACATGAATAGACATATATTCACGTTTCTCAAAATTATA